>JAGTTH010004517.1:0-158339 GCA_022606485.1 Agraylea sexmaculata
ATGTATAGAATATATGTCATTTAGACTTAAACTTTAGACTTGTGCAGAAACGAAATCACTTACCGCAAACGGCTGTGATTAGTAATATTGTAACATAACATGACATTAAAGTTTTGTAGTGTGCCCGATTATGACTTTTGATGAATCTCGATTTTGTACATATCTGAGATGCTATATGCAAATGTGACATTTACTCTACACATTCATGTAATAAGATATACAATTTTAATTAAAAAAAAAAAACGGGATGATCAAGCTATTTATCGATAAATAAGTTAAATATCCTATATTAGCAAAATATACTACTCCAAAGCATTAAAAAGGATGTTGTTATTATTTAAAATGCTAATTGTGTAATAAACTCCAATATGTCGTTCGTGCTACGAAATTTTACATTTTTATTGTTCAAAAATGGAATTACACGTTATTCTTTTTTTCTACGTAAAATATGTTATGGTGAATCTGTATTACCAGTGAGAATATATTTGTTGCTAAAAGTATATTTTTTTTTGTTTTTTTTTAAGATTTAGGGCCGCTTTTTTCAAAGAATAAGGTACTTAAAATTCTAGAGTCAAATCGCAAAATGTGCGTCATTTTTTTGCATTGAATGAACAACTGTTTGAAGAAACCAATCTTAATATATTCCAACCTAGACCAACCTATTAAAATATAAATTCACTGGTAATACATATCGACTGTAACATAAGGTAAACACTCCAATAGCTGATAGTTTAAGGAAAAAAAAATGTGATAAATTCAAAAGTATTGAATACAGATGTTTCAGAAGATTATTTTACATAAAGATTGCGGTGTTTAGTGACAGCAAAAAAATTAAAAGGGATTTTCCGGAAATATAACAATAAAATGATAACAAAGTTTTATATGATATAATGAAGACATGTCAGTTAATGCGGTGTTTACCTTATATAATAAAAATCAAAGCGCCAGAGCATTATAAAATTGTAAGTCACACGTATGTACTTTTTAATGATTGATACAAGAATATGAATAAGGTACTCACCTCAGGTTTGATGTGTGTGTCGACGTCCAACGGGGATGCGAACTGGCAGACCAGCGCGTTCTGTTTCATAATAACTGAAACAAAGACAAACTAATTGGTCCAACCACAACAATCACGTTCATGGTGAATTGTTTCGTCAATTTCGTAATATCGCGAGAGTATCCTCGATTCGGTGCGTACGTTTTCGTCATCCCTTCGAGACGAGATCCTCAGAGCTTAAGCTTTGACTTCCGACCCCAGGAGACGCGGGCTGGGGATTTGGACATGTCGATGAAGTCGGCGGACTCTTGTCTACCGGTCTCGCCGCTATCACCACGGTGGACCTGTGAGCTCCCTTCATTAACGCTGTTAGTTCAGGTCGGACGAGCCCTCTCCTGTCGACAGACCTTGTTTGCTTGTTTACTAGCCGAACAAGATATAAAAACTCTACGACCCTACAAAGTCCACGATACGCTGCACCCGGAAAACTCCGCGTTACATTCTACGTTCTGCCGCACGTCGCAGGTGAAATAGACGGTCGTGGTTAATTAGTGGAAGGCTAATCAGTTTATTATTAGGATACGATGTGAGCAGCGACTAGTAGAGCGATAGTGTCGACAATGACGAGGAGAAGAGGCGTGCGACGCTTTTTTGTAGGCGGAAGACGCGCCCCCCGTCTTTGGTGGGGAAAGTCAGGGCCGTCGTCAACTGGAGGAACACATTATCAACATATTTATTTTAAAACACCCTCCATGAATATCACTCCATACTAAACACACATTTTCGATCATTTAATTCATCTACCGAAATATTAATTTGAAGAAAAAAATCTTCATTTGACTAGAAACACTGATATGACACATTATCAAAATGCGCCTGAATTTAGTCAAATCGGTGTACACGTTTCATTAAAATATAATTTTCCTATCATACCGACCTTAATACATCATATTTTTTGATTGTCGAAGCGAAACGTCGGGTTCAGACGACGTTACACTAACCACTGAGCCACCGAGCTTGTACAGTCAGCGATTCGGTTCGATATAATTTATATAAGGTCGTCAATTTTGTGATTACTTGTACATAAACTCTTCAAAGCCATACGCATAAATCCAATATAATTATAGATTAGTCCATATAAATAAAATGCATATTTTGTAAAAACATACATGAACACCAATCAAAAATTTTCCTTTTGAAATTTAATGGTTATATATAAACATGTTTTATTATTTTTACTTATAAAGGACTGTAGGACTCTTTATTTAAAAATTGTAAAAAAATTAAAACTGCGAAATACGGTCACGTGGAAGAATTCTTCAATATTAATTGCAGTAAATATTAGCCATAATAAGGATATATTTTGATAAGGCTTTCCTTGATTCGTTTTATATGTTACTTTGTTCAAGCATAAGTAGTTTCAAATTATAATACTATGTATGATTCAATCGGCAAAGTCTACATGAGATAAGAAGCATTTGATAGATAAGATAGGGTTTTATTAAAATGAAAAGGCAGTTTCCACAATTATAAAAAAATGAAATATACAATTCTTAGAGACATCTGTGTATAAATATGATTATTATCGGTTTATTTATAACGGCCTCTGACACCAGAATCTACAACCACGATTTCTCTCAACAATGCAGATAAACAAGTCTTGTCCTGTTTTTTATTAATATTAAAAAGCTACATTGTATTATATTGTATTAAATAATGATAATACACGCGCGGGGGGCATGGCGGTGGAAACGAGTGCTTTTTAGCTGAATTTTCCGTTATCTCAATGCCGACAATGATAACACCGCATATGCGTTTAATTGCTGTCTATTATAAATATTATATTACACATTATAATGTTTATACAAGTAGACAATCAACCCTGATCCATCATATCTGACATCAAATCAGCTACGTGGCTATTAGGTTGAGTTCAATTTAAAAAAATACTACATTTACTACCTTAACACAGAATATTTCACAGATTGATATGAATTATAGTAACAAGATCGGCTGTAATAATGAAACTTAACTAGAATAGGTGAAGGCTTCTTATATAAGAAATAGCGTATTTGGTGATATTTTTAAAAGAGGCATTTCTTTGATGTGGAACCTTGATTTATCTACTGTTTTTGGCGGAATCCCACATCAACATTAGAAAAGGTAAAGATATAAAAATGTTTCGACTTTAAATTGAATGTACAAATCTCTAGGAACCCTTGTGACTCTCCTACGAAATAAATTTGGGTACCATAGGTCTAGAATAGAGGTAAAATTTTGGATTCTGGGGTTAGAAACGAATGTATCAGAGTAACCTTAAATATTGTAGCCTTCGTCAAAATACGTTGCTACGGAGACGTGTTTAAAAACTCCCCAATAAGTATATGAAAAAATACTCGAGACAAATTCACAAGTGACAAGGCCAGTGGGTAGACCCAATTTTTTGTAGCAAAGGAGGAATTTGTTTAAAATGGTTAAAAACGTCCAAAAAATTACGCGTATTATAAATGTCATAATACTACAACAAATGATTTCTATAAATTGTTATTTATGTCAAATTTAAATAACTAACTAAAAAGGTTATTTATCAAGAGGCTCTAGTTATTTTTAAATACTTAATAGTACTATAATTTCAGATTGTACGCGATTATAAAGATATTATTGATTGGCTTAACAAATGTAACTTTTATTTTTTAACATGTATCAAATATGGAAAAGAAGATTCCTCAATTAGTCCAATTGATTATATATTTTTTTAGATTTACTCCTAATAATCATACATTTTAACATTACAAAAATTGCAGAAAATAATCGTGCTTGCATAATAAAATCTGCCACAGAATTATATAAGAAAATCAGTGTTTATTTAATATGTTTAAATGTAAATATACATATATCTATATAAGAACACGAATATTATAAAACTTATAACATCGTGTTATTAAATAAAACGGCAGATGATGCTAATAATAGCTACTCTTCATGAAAAAAAGTATTTATCAAAATTTGAAGGACATTAATAACATTTGCGTCATATAATACTTTTATCTTGATTATAGCTAGTATTAAAGTGTTAGATAACAATAGCCTGCTAGTTTATAATATCTAACGAAGAAGAATATCTATTATTAATACACTGTTTCAGTCTATCAATGAATTATTAATTTTACAATGATAATGGCGTTCGTCTTTCTCCCTCGAAACGGTAAAATGTTCATTGATGAAAAAAGGAGTGTAATTAATTGATCGAACATTATATCGTACTCGAAACACGTGCCGTTTGTTTTTCTTATCATTTTCTTTATAAAAGACGGCTGAGTTTGAACAAGTGCATTTGGTAGACGTTGCTAATATCTAAGATAATGTTGATTTCATCAAAGAATGTGTGAATTAAAAACTATTCGTCTATGTTTAAAATGCCTACATAACATATGAATGTAAAATAATATCACAAGGATATAGATTGTAAATTTAATTCAATGAAACTAATTTACTAATATTCATGCAATTTCAATTTGTATATTCAAAATCAATCATAATTAAATATTGTCATAATTTTGTATTACAACCAAACTCAATTATTATGTTTTTCAATACATTTTAGTGCCTTTAAGAAAGTGATTTTTAAACTGGTGCTCGGCTTAGTAGGTGCACTGGACACTGCGCGGGCTATATTGTTATGAAATTGTATCATTCTATTTAAATTCTCGTATATTATAATATTGACAGAACAATCTAATAATATTGATAAAATTAATATCTATAAAATTTTCCCATCCACCCAGTTTTCGGCCACATTCAATATAATTTTTCCCATGAATAAGTATAAAAAAATTGTATGATAATTAATGTGTAAATACAATTTACCAATTAAATAAAAATATAATCCGCGCAATGTACAGTGCACCCACTTAGACATACATACAGTTATTGACAAATTTATATTTTTTAAATTATATCCATGAGAACAAAGGTAATAATTTAAAGACATGTTTTATTGAAAAAAACAACTCAATTTGAAAGCAACCCTTGGAAAAATATTTATTTTTTTAAAACTCAATATTCAAAAGTACTACAAATCCATCACTCCATAGCTGAGATTATTAAAATTGCATTGAGAGAAGAGTTGACCTGATAATTTTAGCGAAAAATTTATGTAATTATGTAGCTCTTGTCAAATTATTAGTATTTTTTGTCAAATTCGATTATTTTAATTTATCGCACATCACGACCGATTATCTGATATCACAGCACAGGATTCCCGATCAAAGATCGCAAATTTTTAAGTCTATTTTAATCAATATGATGAATTAGCTCATTTATCTTCTCAAAATTGTAAGTAGATTTTTGGTCTAGATTTTGTTATATACTGACATTATCGAATGAAAAAAAAATTGGTTCATATAAACTGGTGATTATAATGGACATGAATTTGCGATCCTTCAGCAAACACTGAAAAGAGTCATCAGTTTGGCTTTAAAATAGAATAAAATGATAAGGTGTTTGAATATCGTAAAAAAATCCTGATGAAGATGAAGAGTGTGGCAAATGAGTGATAACAAAGTCGTATGATATCTTGTTGTCTATTCTGATATCACAGATCGATTAAATGTACTTTTTTAGTAAATTCAATACAAAAAAGTAAATTTGAATTGATCAATCAAATCAAGATAAATATATACGAATCAATTCATTAACCAAGTAATTTTAAATAAATGTTAAAAATATTTTACAGACACCAATTAAAAAAAAGGACTTATTGCGATAATTTTCATATGCATTAATAATATGTCATAAAATTCATCAATATGAACTATTTTTAAATTATTAATTTAAAAAAATTGAAATGATAAATTATTAAAAATATTAGTAACTTAATAGCGAGTCATGTAACATTTTCGATTTATAGTTTCATTTCTAATATGACATTTTTTATCAAATTTAAATCTCACGTTAGAGGCTTGAAAATTATGGAAATATATTATTTTAAAAATTTCAATCAATTGTGAAATAACCGATACGAGGATACTCTTCCGAAAAAAACGATTTTTTTATACAAATTAAATTCACGTGTAACAAAAAAAATACAAACACATTCTATAGGCAGCCAACAGGTGTCGATAGCATATCGAATTTTACCAAACGAACAGTATTTTCTAAAATAATTGTGTTACGTAAAATTAACAATTATATTTTTAAATATCAATGACCTATTGAACCATCGAATTCCGTTTGACGATATGTATCAAGGAAATAATTATTTTATTATCAATATTACTTACATTGCATGTGCCAGCATCTCCATATTACATTGTTTAATCTTATCTTGTCCTTCCATCGTAATTTAACGCCTTTGAAGCGATTCCATTTGGGGGATGTTAGTTTTTGCCTAAAATTAATAAAATATTTTAAGTACAATCATTTTAAATATACAAAATATTCTAAGGAAAAACAGAATATCATTTCATGGCTATCATTGTAAGTAGAAGTCTATTTAGCAACGTTTAGGATGTTTTGGCTCCACTCCATTAGTTTAAAAACATCAAGAATACGTTGACATGTCTGCAATTTAAATATAAAGCTAGGCAAAAAAATAGAGCTAATTTTAAATATTGACTCAATTTACCAACACCTAGTTCTAATTTAGATGTTTATGAGTATAAAAATAGTTGAATATAGGTTTGTTGACCATCGACTTTAATTATTTCCGTAGAGTCTTACAATGATTCCAATGCAATTATAAAGATAACATTGCTACTATTAGATAAAACACTAATTTTAAATCAAAATCAAATAAAGTATATAGGGCGAGACTGAAACCAATTTGTGTTGGTTCTATTTTGAGAGAAACCTTACAATAACAGAATATTAAATGAATACATTATACATATTATGTAGGCAAATAAATAAAATATAATATGTGTATAAAAAAAATTGAGCGATGACATAACATTTAAATATAATAATAATAAAAGAAGATTACCCGCCCATAAAAACACAGTGATAAAATGTACATATGGACACAGGTGTCTTTGCTAAGAATAAAGATCATATTTTCTGTTTTGTGCTTTAAAGAATAGTAGCAATTTCATTAAAATCAATTATTTGGTAAAATCTACAATAAAGAATTACACCATTGTGACCTTCGTTTTTATTACTATCAATAATTATGATAAAAAGTATTCTTTCAGATGAAATAATTCAATTATAAGATATGATATTAATCAACAATCGATAGAAAGTAATTTTTTTTTTTGGAAACTATAACTCGATATTCAAGATATTTAGATAATGCTTGACATTGACAAAAAAAAAGATTAAAGTTGCACTATTTTTAGAGCTATATCAAACTTAGTAACTTTGTTATGAGATAAGTAGGTAAAATATAATTTAGTATTAACAGAATTGGTTTTAATATTTTGACCGATTAATTTATCTGAAGATAAATTATAGCTACAATCTTAATTTTTTTAGATATATGGATATTGGACCGATATCAATTCATCGGAGTTAAACACCGGTTGAAATAATATCAAATGATATAGAAATACGCAGCAATTTAATATCATAAATGAAGGAAATAATGTACCAAAAACAATTTATCAGAGGTTGAAATGTGCTATCATTCAAAATTAATTCTCTTCCTTCTTGTTTATTCAGAAACAGTAAACATAGTCCAATGATATCATTTTTTATAAATGTAAATTAGAAAAACTAAGAGAAAATTTGGAAAAAGTTTTTAATTTATAATCTAGTTATGGTTCATAATTTTCCTGAATATTCACAATATAATCTTGAGAATTCAGAAATAAAAATGTATTTTACTTTCATCCGGTTTCTATAGAAGATATTTACTATGATCGAAATGTAGCGTTAGACTATTTTACAATTTAATGGATCATTAATAATAATTATTTTAGATTCTTAGAGATGGAATTCAGTACATTTATTTCATGAATAATTAATAATCTCATCTTTTATGAGGTTTCAGATTTATAATGTTGTATTTAAAAACTTTAACTGGAATGTAAACAGATAAATGTTTGGAAGAAAAAGAGATAAAGGTATTATTACCCACTGGAATAGCATGTCTCTAAATATAAACATTGAGATTGAGGTTATGCTTGATAGTGCAACAGATACTCCAGAGTAAATGGCATCAGCATAATATCAGTTATTAGTATAAGTGTGCAACGGTCAAAGGTTAGAATTTCTAGTGAAGTTTATATTTAGTCAAGTCTCTAAGTCGAGGATCAAATACACCAGAACAAGACATTTTATCATATTCATAGAAGTAGTATTGTATATGACAGATCTTAGGATTTACCTGTAGGCCAAGGACATGCACTGGAACAACTTGTTCAAGGAAGTCTCGATCAGGTCACGGGGGGCGGCGGCGGGGGCGGAGCCTAGCACGGCAGGGCTCTGCAGCGAAGGGGCGAGGACCAGGGACAGGGACGCGGGGGGGAGGCACTCCGACGGACCAGGACTCAGCCCCGCCGTGACCTCCCCTGGCTCGTCCTCATCATCCTGGGCCTCGGCCTCGAAGTGGGACACCATAAAGTGACCAGAGTGAATACTCTCCCTGGCCGGCGGGGGCGGCGGGGGCGTGGCTCGCAGGGTCAGGGGCTGCATGGTGGAGGAGGGGGCGGCGGCGGGGGCGGGGCTTGTGACAGGAGAGGCGAGGGGGGCGGCGAGGGGGCGGCTGCAGGACAGAGACACACTGAATCCACTGAGGACAGGGACATGCCACTGCTGCCAACTGTCACCTGACACACTGACACTCACTGCTGCCAATGTTACCATTCAAACTTGTCTGTACGCGCCGCCACATATGATAACAAAAACAAATCTCAAGCGCACCCGAATCACACTAATTTACAATTAAAAATACACTCATAAATACACCGATACTCCAATTCTGAAATTCCAATGACCACATAATTAATATACCTACTTTATATTAAAAATAATTACCAAATATAAAACCCGAATCGACCCAAATCGGGTTTGTTGATATTACAAAATTGTTCTTACATCAAGCGCCAACATTCCTTTGATATTGTGACTAATCGGACGTAATCAAATCAATGTTTCTAATTAATTTCAATTTCAGCTTCTTGGGTTAACTGTTTTAATTTTTTGCACATTTTTTTTAATAGAATTCCCATCTATTTTTTTATTATTTTATGAAAGATGTATGTGTAATTTTTGTGAAATTGTTGGGAGTTAATCTAAAAAATGTTACCAATGTTCACATTATTAACTTGTGGGTTTGAATCTCGTTTGCACCAAACATAGGTATTGTTATAATTTGGAAAATTCTATAACATCTTGTATGAATGCTATAAGATCTATATAAAAACGTATAGTATTATTTTATATAGTTTAATAATACTAAAACCGGAATGGTAAATCAACAATCACAATTGCATAACTTTAAATGGCCCACTCGATATTCGTTCACCTTAAAAAAATGCCCAACCGATTTCTCTTTTTAACAAACTATCTAAATAATATTATTTCTAACATAAATAAAAACATCAAGCCGTATTGACCTCCGTTTGTGTAGCAAAATATGTACTTTGACGCAATGTCTTATCGATTTTCACAGATCACGAGGAGTAAAACTGTTTTCATTATTTTCATAATTTATTCTTTTATTGCTTATTATCAGAAAAATAAAATAAATAATTATAAAGAAGTGTCTATGTTCATATGAAATACTTTTTTTATCCAAAGAATGTGATTATATAATACGTTATATTTTAAATTCATGTTATTTGCTGCTTTAATGGCTATTTTATTTTACATATTATTATTTTAAAAGTCGTCATCCCATCCAGACATCTCATCTGGAGGTAAATTGTGTTCTCGTGGGTATTTTTCTGGGAAATTTTGTAAATCAGCATTGTTTGAAATGGGTCTTATTAAAGGTGCTTGCATTTTTTTCTCTCTCAATTTGTCCCAATCAAAGCCCAAGAACCATCTAAAATTAAATTAAATTTGTAAGAATATTAAGTATCTCATGAAAATTCGTTTAGTCTCACTTGTGATTTTTAATATCCTTAATGCCATTTTTGAGGTATCCCAATCTTTCTGTTGGTACTGGTCTGCAAAGTTTCCTAATGAGGATTTGTGCTGTTTTCGTTACTTTCGGATTAAATTCAATGGCGTCAATTCCTTTTAGAATGAGATTATACGTTCTCATATGATTGGCTCCTCTAAAAGGTGGTTTTCCAACAAGCAATTCATGAATGAATATACCCAAAGCCCAATAATCCACAGCTTTGTCATGTCCTTTATTTAAAACTATTTCAGGTGCTACATATTCAGGAGTTCCGGCAAATGTGTAAGATTTTAAACCAACTGAAAGGTACTTTGCATATCCGAAATCAACCTAGAAACATTACCAAAAACATTATCTTGCTATCTTTACAATATGCAAAATGAGGTACATACTAATTTAATATATCCTTTAGAGTCCAACATTAAATTTTCAGGCTTTAAATCTCTATAAATAATATTGTGTCCGTGTAAATAGTCATAAGCTTCGACAACACACGCTGTCATGAATTTTGCAGTTTGTTCATTGAAATATCTCTTTTTATGTAATACTGTCCATACATCTCCACCTAACAGAGGCTCCATAAGGAAATACAAATATTTTTGATCCCTATACGTTCGGTAAAGTCTGAAATTCAATTAATTATATTATTACCTCATCAGTTATATCATTTTTTTTATCAAATACCTGCATATGAATTCACTCGTACAATCAAACATGATGTGCTTCTCATTAAAAACGTGTCCCTGTTGCTGTTGTTGAACAATTTCTACCTTTTTCAAACATTTCAATGCGAAAGTTTGATTTTTATCTTTGATATTTCTGACTAGTTCTACACGTCCAAATCCACCCACTCCTAAAGTCCCGATCACTTCTAGGTCTTCAAAACTAATTTTCTCATACTCTGGAAGTATATAAAAAATTATAATATAATATATTTTTTAAATTTATTAATGCAATGAATTACCAGGTAAAAGTTGTTGTTTCTTCTTGGTTGTTGAATTGGAAGGTCTTGTTGTATAGGTGGCTTTTCTGAGCTCATCAATATTACCAAGAAACTCATTGAATGGACTGAAATCATCAATTAATACTATTTATTACATATTATTAATAAGTTTTGTTTGTTATCAATTAAAGCCCATCAAAATAAAATATCCTAATTTAATTAATTCTTACCCTCTGTCTAATGTTAAACATTCAACTCCTGGTGCTTTTGCTGTAACTGTAGCCAATCTCCTATCTTCTTTCAGCAAAGCCTGTTCTCCAAAATAATCTCCTCTTGATAATTCTTTGATAAACTCATCTGGACCTCCATCTGGAGGCCTTTTGGTAAGAACTACAGTTCCGCCTCTTATGATAAAGAATTTATCACCTCTTTCACCTTGCTTTACAATCATAGTGCCCGCTGAAAAGAATTCCTGTAAAAAAAGATATATATTTTTTTATTTGTAAACATACAGTCAATCTATTATCATCTAACCCTTTTTAAGAAGTCAGATATCTTGACGAGGTCTATGTACTGGATGCCCTCCAAAATTGGGACAGAAGATAAGAATTTCAGGTTGTCTTCCTGTTCTTGTTTATCACTTCGAATCATAATTTTCTGGAAGACTCTCCTTTCAAGCACCCATACTTTTGCATTGCTCGTTACTGAAAGAGTTAAAATACTTTTAAAATGTATCTAAATCTCAACGTTTTAATTAACTCACCTCTGACTGAAGCAAATCTTTTAGCTTTATAAAGGATAGCAAGTTCTCCAAACGCCTCTCCAGGACCAAACTTTTTCACCACCTTATCCCCTTTCACAACCTCGAATTTACCTTCAGCTGAAACATATAAATGTGATCCAGATTCTCCTTCCCTGATGATGAAACTATTTGCTGTATATTCCATAGGACTCATGGCTTCAACAACAGCAGATAGTCTATCTTGATCCATTAGATTTCTAATGAAATCGTTAGCATTCATAGCATCCATGATCAGTTTGCAGCTCCTAAAATACACATCGAATTTCGATATAAATTTCAAACCCATACATTAGTTAGCAAAGCATACTTTTTGTCCTTTTCATATTTGGTATAATTCATATCCGTTATGGCTTTAGTGGTATCGATTTCCGATGAGGCCAGGATACCTTCTTTCCTGACCATCTTATCCTTTTTAGACGATTTAGCAGGTCCACTTTGAACAAAGTAAGAAACAGGCCTGAGTGTACTGTTTTCACTTTTATCAGAGTCTGTTGAAGATGATGATGATTTTCCCTTATTTTTCCTGCTACTTTTACTGTCTTTATTCTTCCTGTAAGTAACATCTTCGTTTTGCTCGGGAACTGCATTGTCAACTATTTCTTCCGTATTCTGAATGCATAAGTTTTAATTTGAAATTAGCTCTTTTGTTTAAAATTTTAGCAGACGATAAGATATGCGACCGTTTGTACTTGATAGATAACATTCTTCATTGATTGATTAAATTTTGTTTAAAAATGTGACATTTCACATTATTTATTTTTTATTATTCATAAAATACATGTATAATTATGTGACTTATAATTTTACAATACAATCACACTACTTATTCATATATATGATAAACTTTTTTGTATTGAATGACTCAATCGTTAATACAAAAGTCAAATACTAAATTTATTATTAAATAACTTGCAAATGGAGGGGTGAAACTTTTAAATATACTACAATTTAGGGGCAAGAAAAATTATTCGCTTTGTTAAAATTTCCCAAATGTAGTTACACTGTATCTTATCTCGAATTCGATATAGTAATAAATATTTCTCAAAATCAGAAGCCCGTCTTGCAATCAGTACAAAGATCTTTAATAATTATTATTATACTCACTTGTATGTGTTTTATTGTAGGTCTCGGTCCATTTTCTCTATTTGTTACTGAATAATCGACTACTTCCACTTTAGAAAGGTTATATTCACCCTTCTCTGCCCATTTGAAGGGTGGGCACACGAAACGCACCATTTTTATAAAGTCAATTTAATATTTCAATGTTGTTACAGAGTAAAAAAAATATCATCTCCACTTCGCACGAAAGAATCTTGCAGACTGTCTTCGAATTCATTCGCACTACAATATTCTCGCCGAATGAAGGTATCCTCAACATTTTATACATTACTTTATTATCAAATAATGCACAAATATTCATTGTTCTTGCTGAGCAAAATAAAACTCTGCATCTGAGGTATGCCAGTTAGAAGAATGTACAATATCAACTTTGATAAGGTTCACCTTCATACAGTAAAAAAAATAACATGGAGTTATGTTTGTATCATTTGACTCAAGTACAATTCTATTATAATAATAGATATTAAGTATAATTATATTTTTTGTATTATTAAAGGTACAAAAAGACCTTGATTGTACATAAAATGCATCGCTTACATTATTTATTCAAAACAATGTTATTTATTCGTAGTCTTCTTTTCTAATATTATATTTTTTTAAATAATTTCACAGATTATTGTACTTTAAGGTAGAAAGATACATTTGATGATTATTGATACAAAGTATATATTGAATACCAATAAAAACATTTTTGTAGATATTTTATTTTGAAACATTTCGTTTGTATATTATTTTGTTATAGTATAATCCGATTGCTATAATTGACAATCCAGACAATTACACATATAACATAATGTATAGAGGTAATTAAACGGTCTATTAAAATGCAACAAGCAACAATATAATTTTTTTTAAATTGCTTCGAAATAAACTATTACTACCCCTATTTTTGAGAAAGTTCTCTCATTTTTATTTTTAACGTATTGTTGTTGTTTTTTACAACGTGTTGACGATGATGACAATACACATTTTTTTTAATTGAATATTAAAAAAATGTTTGTGTAAATGGTTTTGTACCCATGATTAGATTGTATAAACCTAAATAAATTATTATCTTTATGAAAAATGTAGTGGTTTGCAAAAATTGTTAATCAACTCATCGAATTGTTGATAATTTAAAAAAAAACACAGTGGTTTATTTGTTCTCTTATCGTTTGTATTAATTTAGTTTTTTTTTATTTGAATTAATTTTTTTTCTATTTGCAATCGATTGATTGATTAGTTCTTCGTATGCGATAAAGTCGTCACAATCTTATCGGCTCGTAATCATGCAAAATTATTTTCTTAAACACTTCCTTTAGCATACGATACTAGTAACTTTGAATAATATAACCTAATTTTTTATGAGTTTGAAAAATTAAAAAAGTCACGGGTAAATAAAATTTTAACTGATAAGTGTGCATTTTACGGTGCGTTAAAAATGTGTTATCAGGAAAATGGGTATTAGAAATTAATTAAACGTTATCGATGGCCTATTTCACTAAGTAGGTAAATAAATAATTATAGCCCCAAATGCATATAAATTAAATTTTATTACTGTAGGATACAATCGTTTAAGCTATTTACAATTTAACAATCACATTATTTAAAGCCAAGAGTTTCGTTTAATTGTATTTACTATTCAGCAGCTCTAACCATTGATGAGAAGATGCTCATAGAACGACCCAGGAGTTCTTTGGGAGAGCCATCTTCGACTATTCTTCCCGAATCCATCACCAAAACTCGATCGTAGTCCATTATGGATGATAAACGATGCTGAAACAGTGAATATTGTTAGCAAGCGTTGTCAAAGAAGTTTGTTTTTAATTGGCTTACCACAATATTGATGACGGTACAGTTAGGAGGAGCTAGTTCAGGTAATATTAGAGTTTCAGTCGATGGATCCAATGCTGCAGTTGGTTCATCCATTAAAAGAATTCGACGTTTTTTCATCAATGCTCTGGCCAAAGATAGAAGAGCTCTACAACCTGTACTCCAACCAGCTCCACCCTCACTCACAACACCATCTACAATTTTAATACATTTATATCAAAATATCGAAAGTGTTAAATAAATTTCTGTCTACAAAATAAAAAAATAACTAAGCTTCATCGTAGCTATATAAATAGTAGAAAACCTAAAATAAATAAAGTGCTTGTTTGTAAAATCTTTGAGTAATATTGCAGTAACAGCACTGTCTAACCTTTGTTTCATATCCATTCTAGTTACCGTAAACCAAATAATTTTAATCGAAATAAATATTTTTTAACACTTTCTATATTTGAATGTTCTGCAAAAGGGTTTTATTCAAAATAGATTATTTTATTAACATCATAAGTATATTATGTACAGTCGATCCTTTTTATAACGAACCTCAAAATAACGATCTCCTCGATATAACGAAGTTTTTCGATTCCCTTTGACACTCCAATGTTAATTTTACCTCTATATAGCGAATTCTCATAAATAAATACTGACAAAAACCTCGATATAACGAATTTTCATCCTTCGTTTTATCTATTTTCGACCTCTATTTATTTTAAAAACCTCTATAAAGCGAAGTTTTGAATAATATCTAGGAAAGCAAAAGGCTATCTGACAAAAATAGAACTGTCTAAACTTGCAATTCCTTAGCTTATGATATAATTTTTTGTGTTCTTTATTTACGCACTTTGTATTCTGGATTTATTCGAATTAATTTGATATTAGATTTAAAAAATTGTATGCACCTCTTTTTTATGGTTAGAGTTTAAGAAAATATAATATGTAATATGAGTGCTTGTAAACCTCGATATAACAATTTTTTCATTCCATTGAGCTTCGTTATGTCGAGGTTCCACTGTTTTTGGCAACCCTCTCTTGATATGCAGCATTTTTTTTAAATACTGTATGACCAAACATAGCCGTTTATGAAAATTAGCTGGCTTTACAACATTTCGACAATTTTTGACGTATTCATATATTACCTAATCCACCGGGATATGAGGATACCACTGGTTTCAAGTTAACTTTTTCTAAAATCTGCCATAGTTGTTCGTCTGAATGTATGCCATATGGATCTAAATTATCTCTTATAGTTCCTCCGAAGAGAACACCTTCCTGTGGCACAGTGGCTATACAAGATCTTATTGTTTTTAATGGTGTAGTGCTCAAAGGGATTCCATCGATATAGATTTCACCGGAAGATACGTCCACAAGGCCTAGAAGAGATAACAAAAGAGTGGATTTCCCACTTCCAGTTCTACCGCAAATGGCGACCTGCAAAAACAATAATAAATGTATTAAGTTGAATCATTTATCAGCGTATTTTATCTTTATGATAAAAAGATAATTACATAGGTAGGATTTTAATCTTTGACGATTACAAGATACGTATTATGCCGGAAGTTTCTGGATCGATAATTAAAATTAAAAAATATATATACCTTTTGTCCAGCGAGTATAAGAAGGTCGATATTATGAACTACGGGATCGTGACTGCCTCCATATCGTAGACTAACTGATTTGAAGGATATTTCACCCTTGTTAGGCCAGTCTTTTCGTACTCTACCTGTAATATTAATATGAATTAATTTAATTTACTACTAAACGAAACTAATTATTCACTTATTACAGTCGTCACGGTAATTTTCTGTCGGTATCTCTGAATAGTGCTTCACTCTCTCCACAGCACTCATGTACATTTCCATATCGGCTAAGAACTTTACCACCCAATTTAGATAAATGGGAACTAGAAGTGTATAATTTACAGCCAAGCCGACTAGTGAAGGAGTTACACTTTCAGGATAGAGCCTGGCTGAAAGAAGTGCCACGTTAATGGCTGCAAATACTATCACAGCTCCCAAATAATCCTGAAATTATATTAAATTAATCACAATTTCTCTTTTTTATACTGTGGGGTTGTGACTACGCCGTAGTAAAACTATGCTATAGTCTTAATAGAACCTTAATCAATTAAATATTATTAAATTACATTTAACTTACAAGCGCTATTCCAAGCCATCTATTGCTGGAATTTAAAATTATAAAAGCATTCGTGTTAATATCCATCTTAGTCCATAGCATATTTGTAAATCTCTCTTGCTGCCCAAAAGCCCTTATTGACGATAATCCACTTAAAGTTTCATTGAAGTGCGAAAATATTGGCGATTTTGTTATAGCATCTAGTCTTTGCAACTCTCTAAAATATAATTATCATACAGGAAGAGCATATTATAAGAAGATATGATATTATGGAGTTAGTATTACTTAGTCAAAATAGTAAGAGTATATTTTACGATTCTTTGTTGAAGTTATACGTTACCTAATTTCTACTCTAATAATCAATATATCACAAATTTACATACCTCGCTGATGATCTATAAAACCTCTGAATAATGTAATAAATTACACAAATCGGTAATGCCAGGATAAGAAACCAAGGAGAAACTGCTGCATTTATTAAAATTGCCGAAAGACACATCAAAAGAAATTGAACCAATCTCTGCATGGATGTTGCTATTTTCTGTAAAGTTTATTTTTGATTTTTTTTAATTTTTTTTACTTTATTGCTGATTGTGAAAATACCTTATCTATGATGCCAATGTCTGTGGAGAATCGATTCATCATCCTTCCCAAGGGAGTTGATTCGAAGAATGAAACAGGACATCTTATTGTGTTGTTAAGTAGCTTTTGATGAAGAGTTTCCCTTGCCAAGGCTCCAGCATATTGACCAACGGCATTTGATGCAAATGTCATTATTATAGATATAACAGATAGAACTGCGTATCCAGTGAAGTAGGATTTCATCTGAAATTTAATAAAATGTTAGGAACCAATTTAAATAAATTTATAAATGTTATAATACCTGGTCAGTGTCAGTTTTCTTATGAAGTCCTTCTTGAGCTGTCCAATCGCTTAGCCAAACATCTGTATATACCCTGAGGCATTGCCAAGCCACTGAAGATCCTATATATAAAGTCCCAGCTTTAAGACCGCAAGCTTTCATGTATTCTAAATATACTATTTTTGGTATCTTTCCGTATTCTCTCTCCTCATACGTCATAAGCTTTTCGGAAGCTCCGTTTTCACCGACTAAAATTGCATACAAACAAAAATTATTGATTGTTGTTGACAGTAAAATTTGTAATACTTACGAAAATCACTATCGTCTTCCACTTCTTCGCTAAACGTGGAGTTGGTTGAAAATAACCTTTTTACTGGTTCATGTTGCTTTTCAGATCCGTTTGTAGTTCTGTAAACAAACATTAATTGGAAGGCTAATATTTTTCGCAAAATCTATGATCCCTACGTAAGAATGTATTGAATAACTATGTTAAAAATAGATTTGTTAAGGTATATGTGTATAGTTAATAAAAGGATATATATTTTAAAAATAAAAATTCTCTAAAAGGTCTGGCGACAAGTCTAAATCAAAATTAAATTTACAGGAGTACGAGTATATACAACATATCTTTAATATAAATATTATAAAGGCTCTCATGTAATACAAAAAAAAATCTTATAAAAAAATAATTATAAAATAATTACAATTTGAGAATCTTATGTTATTAATAATTAGTGAATATAAGATGTTAGTATCGTATGGCAACACCGTGTACTTCAATTGCGTAGTTCTTTGACCTTTAAGTTCAAGTTAAATTTAAGTTGAATTAATGTGATATACTAAAATTACCCAAGTAATTGTGAATTTCCATCAACAAAAAATGTTATTCTTGGTTTAGAGGAAATATCTTAAAGGGTTAATGTATAATTGGAATAACTTTTTTACCCACATTTTTAAAAGTGGCTTTGTGTTTCTAGATAAATTAAAATTAAATATGAACCTAATACTTCATTGAACGCCTTGCAAATTTTACTTAATTTTACTAGTGTCAAACATCCAAAAACTTACATTCTTTTTGAGGTCGTTCTTGAAAGTATTCTTTTGATAATACTCTTCTGTCTTGTCACGGGATTTCCCTCAGAATACAAATCACTTGACTGTGGTTGAAGTATTTGTCTGTTCAAATTTTTTTGTCTCGTAGTATCTGATAAATCGTTAGGTGAACTAAAAGAAAAAATGTCAATAATTGTTTGCAGATTAATTCAGTATTGATTATGATTATATTATACTTTGTTTGATCGCCATTGCAACGGATTGTAGGGGAGGAATTTTGTCTCTTCATAGGGGATGGTTTGACCTTGTGCTTGGAAACTTGTAAAGATGAAGATCTTTCAGCCATCTTATGTCTCTTGGGCAATCTTTCAGATTGTCTAGTCTTTTGTCTCTTGGTGGATGTTCTTTTGGATGGAGCACTTCTCAAAAGTTCATCACCCCATTCGTCAGTCGGCAACATCAGATCGTGACTGAAATATCTAGATCCGTGGAAAATAGTAGGCTTTCTCCTCAATGGTATGAAAGATGTCTGTTAAAATATTTAAATGTATTAAAAAAATATCAAAATTATTTTCAAAATAAATTCTTACGTTGGTATCATCCTCGATCTTTTTATCGTGCCACGTCCGCAACTGATGACTCGCCTTATTTATCATTTTAACCAATTGCCATCGATCCTTGGCACTCTTTTCGTGTGTTTTCTCTTCGCTTACTATACTCAATGTATTATTTTCTTCCATCCTACCATTTCTAATAAATAGAGACCTCCATTCCCTTGCCAAGTCCGGATGCAACTCTTCAACCTTTGAAAGAGATCCCATTGATCGTACTACCCCATTGTTGATGTAGATAATCTGGAAGCTTATTTTATTAAGAACATTCCTCATCAGATTTATGCTGAAATTAATTACCTGGTCAGCGTGTGAAAGAAGCTGTAATTTATGAGTTACCATTACTATTGTCTTATTGTATCGATTACAGGTCCTTTTCACTGCTTTTTCGAACACTTTTAAAGCAACCGGTTGATCCAATGCTGCTAAAGGATCGTCCAATATTAAAAGTTCTGCCCCGGAACATAAAGCTCTGGCTAAAGCAACTCTTTGTTTTTGACCCCCTGAAAGAGAAGCTCCACTTTCTCCTACCTCAGCTCTATCTTTCCCAATCATAGAAGATAAATCTGATTTCAATGCACACGACGAAATTATTCTTGAATATTGTTTAGCCCTAGCTCCAACTAACTCATCTCCCGCAGAACCGAATATTATATTTTCCCTTATAGACGTATTCAGGAGCCAAGGTTTTTGAGACGTATAAGCTATTGATACTGATCTAAAATATATTTATTTATTTAAAATGATGAAACATGATGTATATAAAAAATATTATCATACAACTAGGTAACCCAATATAACAGGCACAACCCAAGCAATAGGGATCTCAGTCGCACTTCTCAAAAAAACAAGGATAAATAAAATATAAAGAAAAAGAAAAGCAAAATAGATAACAAAAGAAAGAAAAACATAAAAGAGGGATATTACCAAAGTAAATAATAAACCAATAAAAAAATATTTACTTTGCCCAAGATATTTTTCCTTTAATGAGATTCATTTCTCCAATCATTGCAGAAAGAAAAGAAGACTTTCCGCTTCCTGTTTTCCCAACTACCATTGTTAGTTTTCCTATAGAATTAAAGACAATTTAATTTTGTAATAATTTTAAAATATTCGTAAATAAATAAATACCTTTGGGTATTTTAATGGTATCGATTATTTCTATTTTCGATTTCGTATCATCGCCCCAAGCAAAAACGGCGCTATTCATTTTGATCAGGAAAGAGTCCATATTTGATAAGTTTTCCATGGAGGAACTCGCTGAGCTATTTTTTTCAGAGCTTGTGTCTTTAAAAATGGCGTCATCGTTATCATTCTCTTCTTCCAACTCTTCGATGTTCCCCAATTGAAAGTTATTAGTTGTTTTAATATCAGTTTCTGACGGAGTGGTAGAAGCTTTACTCACACAACTTCCCCTCGATGATTCAATCCTTCGAACGCATTCTCTTTTATCGTTTATTTCTGGTAGTGATAGAAAATCCGACAAGCGCTTGGTACTAACCTGCAATCAAATATTCAAATGAAAAACTTTAAGGATTCATTTGTAAAAAAGTTTTTCTCGGCTCATTTGACGTAAGCTTTACTGTCGTTAAAAAGTTTTTCGATTTGTCGGCCGGGGAGTGGCACACCCGCAAATGCTATAAATACTACCGTTTATATTCCACCCCCGCCCTTAATTTAAATTGTAATATTGAGAATACTTACTATTGCAGATATAATAATAGGAACCGTGACTGGGAAGATGAATAGAGGTACTGTTAGCTGATTGAAGAGAGCCAAACCAGCAAATACGTTCGACGGGGTTAGATGATCTTCTTCAAGAAGGAAATAAATCCCAAATGTCAAAAGAGTGATCAATACTGAAGAAGCATGCGTTAAAAATGCTAAAATATAAATATATAATATGAATATTAATATTATTAAAAAATAAACACGGATAACCTTACTAATCAATGCCCAGTATATGGATTCTTTGTTTAAAAGTTGCAATTCTTTGGATCTTGCATCCATGACTTTGTGTCCATAGATTGTTTCCCAGCCATACATCTTAAGTACTTTTATTCCCTGAAGTAATTCATTAATCTTCATCATCCGAAGGTCGGACCTTTCAGCGGTTTGTTTGGAATTTGACGACATTCGTTTTCCGATCATAAATTGGAGAGGCGTCATTGTGAAAATGCAAACTGTGGCTCCAATTATTGAGCTTATTCCCAATTTCAAATATAATAAATACATCAATACTAGAATCTAAAAAAATGGGGTTATTAAAACAGGATAGTAGTAAATTGTGCAAAAAGATTGTTTCTTATATTTTATCGCAAATGATCATGATTGGTCAATATTATACAGGGTGGACATAAATTAACTGAGCATATTTTATGGAGTGTATAGCAGTTTTTTTTTACGTATTTAAAAGACACAATACACAAGCGACAGTCACTACTGAGTACTTCACAGAAACAGCTGATTCCAATATGGTAACCCTAACTCGATTCCCAAAGCAATATTAATATTTTTAAATTAATAATAATTTAAAGAAATATATATTTATTATACATTTTATACCACCCTGAATTGTATTAAGATATTACGTTTTCGATTAAGATTTACGATTTACGATATTACGTTTATTATCATTTTCTCTACAAACATAAAAAACAAAGAGTAAGTATGTATATTCTCCATATTTCTAAGTGAATGATATGATACTTTTTTATTAGATTAGGCCTCTAAAATGATCAAGTTTCAATAAATTAACTTTAAAAAAATCTTCTCAACAACCTTAATTCAATTTTGAAAATATCTCATTATTATTTTTGACATTTTTGTAGACCGTTTAATTTTATATATTTGGTTAGAATTTAAATGAAACTGTTATATTTCAGACAAACAATTGGTATTGGATCTTTTAAAAAAATATAACAAAAATGAAACAACATGTACACATGTACTTATTAGTACAAAGAAGATTTCACCTAATTTAGTCTCATCCATACGCTTAATAATTAATATTTGTGAAATGAAAATATTCTACAGTCTCTCAATAATCCTTGACATTTTTATTTATATAATATCACGCAAAATGTACCATAAATGGTCATAAATTGGAGGTTTCGATGTTCGCAGTGCAATTTAATGCACTTTAATAATGTTAATAATTGAAAAACCTATAATATGGAGGAGGATAGTAATATAACTTACTTTTAATGGAATAGCCCAGACGTAATGGCCGATCCAAACAAAAGACATTATGTTGAAAGGATCTTCGGACATGAGATTTGCGGCTGAAGCACTTTCATTCTCTTCCTTGTTGGAATCATCATCCAGATCGCCACCGTCTTCAAGTTTAGATTGGATGTCTTTCACAGACCATGAAGCCAGACGTAGATATTTCGAATAGACGAGAGACTGAAAATGAATTAATCAATATGCATATAATAAACGAATTTTATTAAATTTACCTGAAGTGCAGATTTCAATCGGATCCCTTCTATGTTGACTAAATGTGTTGAATTTTGGGAGAACGTTCCTTGCGCTACGGCAGACATGAATACGACAATTCCCATGATATAACCATTATTAAAGAACTGGTCTAAGGTTGGGAAATGGAAATGTTTTTCCTCGGATAGCTCTTCCCCTTGTTTGGTGGAAGCCAGTTTCGAAGTGTACTGAATTATTACAGATATTCCCAAAGGGCCTACAAATCCAACGCAGTCTCCCAGAAGCTTACACAATCCCCCTATGTAATAATTAGGCCATACAAATTCGAAGAAACAGCTCCAAAGGCTCACTTTTTTACCTTTTAACTTCGAGCTCATCTAAAACAGACATTAATAGTCTAAAGTGCTTAAATATTTGATATATTTTGTAATTATTTACAATTTCATTTTCATATATTTCGTTGAAGCGCTTAAACTGCGTAGAAGCATTTTCTTCTATCGGTAACTCTCCTAATTCTTCGAGTTCCAAGGGCTCCTGGAATCCAGTCCATAATAGTGGATTTAACCACCAAAATATCATCTGGGAATAGGCACTGGCTCTATTATGATTATAGCAACTTCTCTGGATGAAACATCTATCCATAAATGGTTTCTTCGATAAGTTATACAAACTCCTTCTAAAGCGAAGCTACGGAATAATTCATTTTTCTTAGTAAGTAATTAAGTAGTAAGCAGCTTGAAATAAATACGGTATGGGTTGATAATTTATGTAAGAAATATTTAATTGTTTAAATATCGGATTTATTTTGACCTACATCTAAAAATACACTACATCGCGAAAACAATTTTTCACTGCTTCAAATGTTAATAATAAAAGTATGCAAAAGCACTGACTTTCTTTTTTTATAAAATTTAATTAATGAAAAATGAGTGCATATATAAATATTTATAAAAAAAAATTATAAAAAAAAATCTACCCTTGTATTATTAAAGGACAAATTAATCATTTTTTGTGTCAAATGGAATGTTTAAAATTGCTTTACCACTTTAAAGCTGAGCCGAAAAGACGAAAAAATCGTTTTAGTTTCAACATAAAAATATATGTGCTTAAGTTATGTAATTAAACATTTCCTATTTTAAATATGTTAATCATTTATTCTTGAATATAATCAACTTATGAGTGTATTTTTAAATTATTATGTTGCTCTTTTATTAGAACGTTGCTCTCTTTTCATTTGTTATCATTATTATATTGCTTTTTTAAAGTAAATGGCGTAAATATAATAAATTAATCAATAACTTATTATATTTGAAGCCTCTGAGGCAAAAACATATTATTAACACGAAATACTAATAATAAGTTAAAAGTCTAGACCCACTATATTTTGTATTCACCATCAATTCGGAAATAAACAGTTTATTTAAGCAAAAGCTTGATAAGGTAAAAATAATGGGGCGTATTTTGAACTAAATATAAATTGACTATTATTTATTCAAACCTCAACATAAGTGGTTAGAATATCACCAATGGCCAGAAGCACTTGAAGTATGCAAATAAACGCTGACATAGAAGTTGTAACATATTCCCATCCCATTCCTAAAGATTGAAGACTCATGATCCTCATAAACCTCCAACAGGAGCTGGATATCCAAAAACCAATCTCCAGGACTAATAAAGCTGCCAAATGCCTCTTTTCTGCGATTCCATGCATCATCAGTCCTGTAATGAGTGCCACAAGACAGGCACAAGGAGTGATGATGATGAATGAAGGGACATCCGTGTATTCTTCCAAGGCCACAAAATATTGTACGATCTCCATAATTTGGACCAAGAAGAGAACTATCATGAGACAAGCTCTCCAATAATGACAGGCGAATCTCGTATCTTCACACATTATGATGCTCCTGAAATAAAAAAAAACATTCATAAATAATGTTTAATATGTTGATATTCCAATATTTTGATTAAATACTATTTATTTCTATTAATATTATTACAACGTGACCGAATTCTCACAAGTGAGAAAACAAACGTGAGAAAATATAGCTTGATTTAGTAACGTAATAAAGCCTTCATTTCATCAACGTTCAAAGAGCAATTTCATTTAATCATTGAATAAAAAAAACAAATAAAGACTATATTGGATTGTAAAATTATTCCTATATAAAACAATATAAACGGGTTACTCACAAAATTATAAAACCAACCTTTTTTGTTTTTATGTATATCTTTTATTAAAATACCGGCATAATAGCTCAGGGATATAGATAAGACGCATGGCTACAAATACTGGGTTCAAATCCCACTCAAGTAAAAAATAATTATTCGATCGGTTGTTACAACTGGGAGATCGGGAATAATATTTAAAAAAATCCCGATTGATCGTCTTTATCCAGGTTTACTCTGATTTTCTAGATTGTAAGGTTGAGGGAATTAATAAGTCGGTGACCTGTGTAACTAGTAATAGTTAAGATTATCGATAGACAAAGAATTAACACACTGTTGTGTTTAAAAAAACTTTCTCAAAAAAGCCCTTCGGGGCGAATATGAAAGTAAATAAATAAAATAACAAAATTAATCATTATTATATTTTATGTGATTTGAAATATTGTTAAATTTATCTGGTTTTTTACATTATATGCAAATTATCTCAAAAAAGGTAACATTTTATAGGATTTTTTTTAAATTAATTG
Organism: Agraylea sexmaculata; assembly: GCA_022606485.1. Classification (NCBI taxonomy): domain Eukaryota; kingdom Metazoa; phylum Arthropoda; class Insecta; order Trichoptera; family Hydroptilidae; genus Agraylea; species Agraylea sexmaculata. Next base: position 25,537 of record JAGTTH010004517.1, read on the forward strand.
ATTAAAAAAACGGTTATGGATATTTTGTGTGTTTGAAACACTTTCATTTATCAACTTATGTAGCTTCAAAACTTATTTGAATAAATTTATATAAGATTATTGTATGTATTTTAAAATGAAAGAAAGCCTTATTTTAGCAGACCTAAGGTAGGAATACAATGAATCAATTACGCATTTATGTGATATTTTCCCACAATTATTATTATGTTATAATTCATAGTGAAAACGTATTAAAAGTGAATGTTGAATTGTTATGTATTGAAATCATACATACATTCTAATTGTTTGCAATCAACTCGATATTCTCATAATTAACGGGAATGCAAAAAAAATCAAGGCCATTTTATAATCCTTAATAATTGTTGAGAGCTAAATCTGGAAGCTTCATAGATATTATTTCCATTTTCCTAATCTCTTGGGATAAGTTTGTAGGATATAAATAATTGATACGGTTAAGAAGATAACAAAACAGATAAATTTCCCGATTGTTAAATATTCCATTATCCCCAGAAGGGGCGAAAAATAATTTACTCCCCCTTAATAAACCATGTAATTCACAATACAGTATTCCACAATACTATAGTGTAATTAAAAATCGATTTAACTGGTTTGTGTCTTTAAATAGAGGAGCCATTTTCAATTAATGAAGATAAATTTCATCTTAATCGAGTCCAGTTAAATTCTGTAATTAAAACAATCTTGACTAAATTCTCACGTTTCCATTTCTTGTATTTTTAATAAACAATTGGTGGGTTTTATATACAGATTAATTAATATCCAGTGCAAATGTAGAGAGGGTGAGAAATGGGTTCGTTTAATTTATGAGGGATGGAAGGAGGTTTATCTATTCTCATAAAAACACCCTCGTTCAAGAAAAGAAGCCTTCTCGCAATTTAAAATGTTATAGGTTCTATATAAAGCCCAAAATAAAAATATGAATCATTTTCTCCACTTATATTAAGTGATAAATATTTCGTACTACAGATTAAACTATTTAAATAAAATCAAACGTCGCAATTCTCATTGTATATTTAAGTAAATATAGTGTTTAGTTCAACAAACGTGAGATTATAATAATCAATTTGTAGCGGACATAGACTTCCAAAAATTAAATTCCAGAATTGCTGAAAAATAAATTCTGAAGATGAAGAATGAAATTTTCGACACATTTTGATTCAATTAACTATTCATATTTTAATGTTTATTGTATTGATTTAAAATTTCAGTATCTGGGACATTCAAGCCTGAATAAACCGGAATAGTTTTATCGCTCATCGTAAACATTAACTACGACAACAACAGATGCGAATAAAAGTCTATAGAATTTAAACCTACTTTCAATGGAGCTTTTATTATAAGAAGATTTATTAAATGTATAAATACTCACGGTCTTCTTTTATCACTTCCAATACAGCAAACCAGAAGACAAGCCAAGGCACTAAACACTAATGCGACACTTGTTCCCAAAAAGTCCACCCTACAAACAGGTCCAACCCCCTCGAGATTTGCACACAAAGCCTCCATTTTGATTCACTATGTTATTTCCACTCTGTTCATTTTAATAAATCATATAAATATAGACAGGTGTGTAGTCACGAGATCTGCAATGACGTAAAACAGAAAGCCTTCATATTTTAATCCGATTACAGCTTTTCTAGTAACATAATAAAACTAACGAGGGTGCACAAAGTGCACGATGCATGTTTACATATATTTGATATTGCATAATTCAATTAGTACTATACAAGGTGGACTTGTATTAACTAAGCATATTACAGGGGGTGGTAAATAAAATAAATAGTGCTTTTGGAATCAGTAGTGACTGTCACGTGTCTATGTGTAATTAAAATACGTAATTAATATTTTTTAATTTTTAATTAATAATCCAAATATTTTCACCCCCGAAAATATTCTCAGTTAATTCAAGTCCACCCTGTTTATCTCCAGTTCGATAAATTTCAAAGATATTAACAATTAATCCAGTGAATAAGATAAAAAATTATATGTACTCAGAAAATATTCTAATTTTCACTAAAGAGTTGGTTTGAAATCATATAAAAATGTGGAATCTGGGTTGTTATTTGACCCAGAAAGTATTTGTGTTGAAAAATGTCACATATATTATATACTATTCCAAATCTTTATAAATAATAGATCAGACTATTAATTTATTAAATGCAAATTGTTATTTTTTGTCAAACCTGTATTTTAAGGAGTATTCATTTAATTGTAAGGCATATTACAGATTGTGTTATTTATTAATATAGAGCAACTAAAACATTTGTGTACTATTGTAGGGGTAATAAATAACAATTTGTTCGAATCACAACACTTTTTTCTATAGAAATCACTTGTGTAGGAAGCCTTAGTTTATCACTGATGGTGACAATTTTTTTAAATAAAATTCGCACTATTTTTTGAAGTAAAATGTATTTTAAAAGACGTCCTCTCGGAACGACGCGCGGCGATCGACTGAGTCTTGTTTTACTTGATTGTCATATCCTGAAGGTCTACTCCTCTTCCATCCTCCGCTAATATGATCATGATGATGATGATGATTACCGTATTAACACTTTGTCCCCCCTGATACATTACTTTGCGTTCGTTGGACAATGAAACCAACTTCTGAAAGATCATCGACCAGGGCCATTCAACTTCTCATGTTAAGTTTCAGTAATTTTACAGAATTAAAAATTCCCATATATCAAATCATGACTAATGGAGTAATCATAAAGTTTTTTTAAACTAATATGCGTACTTTATTCTTTGGGAAAATTCGCTGAGCTTTATAAGGAGTATTTCATTAACACAACCCTTAACAAGTAATTAAATAATAAACTTTGATATACGTCCGCTTTGATATAATATGTCGGTCCTGTTTGAACGCCAAATAGTTTATATTATATACGACCTTCGTTTAAAATACGAGGAAATGCACTCGAATTTGAAGAAAAGTGTATCAATATGAAAAAGCACGTGTTATACCTACTATTGCCATATCAGTTTATTTCTGCTTCAAATATATTTACTTCAAAAAACACTTTAAAATTATAATCCATTAGATACTTTTATATATAATTTAATTTTTGATGAAAATCACAACTAAACGATTGTTTTGATGTCAATTCTATTTTTATAAATGTGCTTGATTTTTCGCTAAATTAGTACGTGCGGAAATCAATAGTTTCCTCTACTGAAATATGAAGAAGTAATTATTACTTTTGTCTTTCATCTTCAACTTTCAGACTGTCTCATAATAATTGATAAATCGATCTTAGAAAACTAGACAATACAAATAGAATCCACACTAATTAATTTTTTTTATTTGTACTTACTTATAGGACTAATTGAGTGTTCAAAAATCATAATATTTAAAAGAAATATATTTTCTTCAATTAATTAATTTAAGTGGGCTTTTCAATTAGGCGAAGTATGAAATAAAAAGACACTACATTACCTAATGGCGTTTAACTATACCTTGTTTTATGAATGTATAGAGTAAATTTCACATATGCTTGGTTTATCAAACATGCTCTGAGATAACCTAATCCCCAAAGCGTGTCTGAAGTTTGACATTTACTCTACACACGAAACAGGGTATAAAAACACACGTTTGACGACTTCGACATTGCTTTATAATAAGTTGATATTTTAAAAATGTTGTTTACATAATATGCAATTCAACTAATTGTGAAAGTAATATTTTTCACGGTGTCTTTACTGCATTTTTTAAAAGAAAATCAAACAAAAGGTTTCTCGGGTCCGTTGTTCTTTCCTTCCTCTCCCTCGAATATTTAACATTTATGTGTTACAAGGCCTTTTATTATGAGTTTAATGAGTCCATCCGGAGGAAATTCCAAGATGAAAGTGAAATTATTTAAATAATCAATTTCATCCCGGAACTGATTTATAAAGTATTCAACCAACACGGACATTAAAATCGTATCACATTTCAAGACACACTATACATCGTATCGTAATTCTACACCCAATATTATAAGAACTAATAAAAATATTATAGTTTGTTTATATTAGAGCGTGGGTGGGAAAGTACGGGTAAATTCTAAGAAAATTATCGATAGAATAAATGAATAAGCGCAAACTCAAACCAGACATTCTTTCTTCTCGGTATAATCTTCACCAATAAATCTGACACATACCATTAGTTTGGGTTATTCCCCAAGACTCATTCAATAACCGGTTTCCCGAACTCTATTATTGGTAAATACAGGCTTTGCAAAACAAAAATTTGACCCGTTTTGATGTTTGGTAGATATTAATTTTGATGGTATTGTTTACAAATCTGCGGCGTGATATAAACATTAGAAGAATTCACCGCAAGATTTGTGTGATAATCGCTTGTATTATTTTAAATAAAATTTATTAAGAATTCATCCACATATTTCTATAATTTTAAGCATTTATTTTAATGATACATACCTAAAATTAAAATACAATGTAATGTGATTATAAATAAAATAACTCCCAAATACCATCCAATCCTATCGGATTTTATATTTAAAATCTGTTTAATATAGGGCGTCAGATTAATTAAAAGGATATTTAAACCTTTTCTTTAAAAATAAAAATAATAATAATGAATTCCATCCAGATAAAATTATCACGATGTAATACTATACTTTTTTTAATATACAGGCTGGAGTTTTGATTATAATTTATTTTATCCTAATTATAAATAAAGAATAATAGAAAATAATATTTGAGGTTTGCTTATATTTTATTTATTAAAACTATATATAAAAGTCAAAATCAAGTATAATGGCGCTTATGCCAAATAATTTTTTTTTACGTACACATCTTTCAGATTCATATTAAATTATGAGTAGAAAGAAGCATAGATGACCTAAGCCCTAAAAATGTAGAATTTAAATTTTTTAATAAATATACAAATAAATATATTTTAATTGCTTCATTTTTTTCAGACATTGCACTTTAAAATGTTTTTTTTTATTGGTGTAATAATTCTTATTCTTGTGGTTATGTACATGTTATTAAAATCTATACTTCAATGTAAAAATATATTTAAACATTAACAGACCGCATGGTAATAATATAATATAAATTTAGTATTCGATGAAAAATCACCATGAAATTGACAACGATCAATTTATAATATTAACTGAGGACCTTGACACTGATACGGACAGAGCCCTACCCACATTGATGCCATTGATCGTAGTAAAAACTCAACGAGTTTAAATTGAACCGTGAGCGTATGATAATGATCTCTTTATTGTTTGAAGAGATCAGCTCACACTGGCAGATCAATCTGTGCGACAGTGTATTGACACTAACAATGTCTCTTACAGAGTTCAATATTTAAAAGCATACATATACGAATACAAAGTAATACGAATAATTTGATAATTTATTTTTTACATCACACGATACCCATGAATACAATATCAATTAATCATAATTTTGATTTTTCATTAGTCTTCACAATTTCGTGCCACCAATGAGGTCTATCTGTTGCACCTGGAGTACTCAATATATAATTTTCAAGGTTACGGTACAGCTAAAATATAATATTTTATTAAATATAATAAATGATTGAATTTTTCACGCTAGTGTTATACTTACATTTCCATCAGACATTCCCAATACAGAATTTAAAATGAAATCTGGTGGAGCCAACGCATCGACTACACCCAGAGCATCAGGTTTTATTTTACCGCATAGTAAAATTATATTGTTACGAACATATTGAGCCATTTTAGGACCCATAGCATAGCCGCCTTCATAAAACAAAGACAAATGCTTGTCCAAGCAAGACAATCCATATAAATAAAAAAGATTATATAAAACTGGTTTCAAAGAGTTGTCTACAGTTTTTAATGAATCCAAATAAAATGACAAAACTACGTATTCAGAATATGCTTTAGATATTGTGCTGGCTCTGTATACTTGTATGTTAGTCTTAGCAGTGAATTTTGATATTCCGCGAGAGAGTTGTAATTTTAACTTTTTATCCGTCTCTTGAATCAACCAACATAATAACCATTCGTAGCTAGACATTATAACTAAAAATAGGTAAATCATTTAAACTATTATTTTTTAATATGTATTTGAATAAAAATGAGAGACTTTACTCATTCGAATACATTACAGTCAAAATTTTACTTATAGCAAAGCATTTTATATTGTATTTTAGAGTATATTATTATAAATTTGGTCAAGATTCATATGAAACAATGACAATATATTGATGCTCCATAAATTATCACTGCTTCATCAATTTATTTTAATTAAAAATATTTAAATAGCATTGATACAAGCAAAACAATTACTTTAATAAGTATTCGTGAGAAAACTCTGTTTTAAAATTAAATTACCAGATTCGTGATAAGCATCTTCTAAATTATCACATGTAAATGTCGTTTTTAAAATATTTTGAGCGTTGTCTATGTAAGATGCAGTTTTGAAAGGGGAAGCCACTGGACTATTAGTGAGTTGCTTAGCATCCCATAATCTTAACAACCACGCACTGGCTTGTTGACCCAAAACATTATTGTCTCCCTCAAAAGTAACTGTTGGTTCATGATCACAAATGTGTTTTCCTAAATTTGCACACTAAAAAAGAGTATAATTTTATAATTCTGCTATATTTCAAATAAATGTGAATTTTACCATTAAATAACCGTGACCTCCGCAAGCTTCTCGAGCTTCAGTTAGAGCATGTTTGGCAGTCCACGTCAATAAAGCTTTACAACTGGAAACAATGGAATGAATTTCAGCAACCATTTCACTCTAAAATGTATTTGTATATTTTACATAAAATTCTAAAATATGATATTAATGACAACTGACCATTGATGACTTTTTTCCATTTAAGGAGTTTTGAATGAGGTCCAAATAAATATCAGTAAATTTATTTGTGAAAAACATAAAAACAACAATCGCAGACAAATACGGAAATAATCTCCATTGCTACAAACAAAAAGTTTTTTGTAATAATAAACTGTATATACATAGGTATATCTAATTAATTGAAATGAATGGATTTTTACATGTAATGGATATTCAAGTATCGGTTGTTCTTCATTGTTTTCTCCAAATTGTTTTCTCACAGCGCCATATCTTATAGACACTATTACACCTGTTGCAAGAGAATTACAGCTTGATTTCATTATGGAGAGTCTTGCACCTGTGAAGTTTGTCAACGCAGCACTAAATAGTAGATTTGGGTCTGTAAAATTTGATATGAGCTCTCCTTCTGGAGTAACATCACTTGCAGCATTTAATAAGTTTTCTCGTTTGATGCGATAGTTTTTAAAAATTAGGAATCTACAACATATCAAAACATTAATGAATATACCAATAATTAGAGTATTTAATTTGCAATAACCCATTGTCAACTCCATTCAATCCGAATTTTTCACCCATATCACCCACTATCACTCCCGGATAAGGTAACAATGTTGTAGGATCTCGAATAGGCACCACAAACACATGTAGTCCGTGGCAATTACCATCAGCAGTGTAAAGTTGAGCGAAAACCAATCCCAAAGAACACGTCTTTCCTAAATATCATACCAAAATCTCTTTAATTTAATAAAAAAAAATTTATACATAAACAAACTACATACCAACATTTCCCAACCAACATTTGGCCGCTTCAAAATCTGGTGTATTTAACACAAATTGTTCACTGGTTGGATCATATGTTGCAGTTGTTCTAACACTTTTTGTGTTGCTGCCATGAGCAAATTCAGTCATACACATCGCTCCTAGTTCCTACAAATAAAATATGTATGCATTATGCTTCATTACAAACATAACTAACAAGAAAGGTTTCAGATTTACCTCTCTATTCTTAATTTTGTCATGGAATTTTGATTGCCTATCGGTTCCAAATGTCAACAATGTATTTTCAACCGCTAAAATACCTATACCAATTTTTACAGCCATTCCACTATCATACCAATGGATAGCATCTTGAAACGACAGAATGTGTTTAGCCTGTAGAAAAAATTGTATCTTAGAATATTTTTATGAGTTTAAATGCATATAAAAGAATTTGTGGTTTAGTAACAAAATTTGCAAAAAGAGAATGAATCTCACATCGACCACAAAAACTTGGTGACAATGTCAATATAATATTATATATATATTTTTTCTAATTACATTGAAACATGAAGAAATATTACTAAAATATACAATCAAAGTTGTGCAATAAAAATATAAAATAAATTATTACTCTTGTTGCATAGTCCACTTTATAAAGAGATTGTGGAAAATACTTTAAATCATTGATCCTTTTCAACCGTAAAGCCAATATTCTTGTCTGTTCATCGGTGGATAGTATTTTCTTTTCATGAACAAATAAAGGATCTGCTTGCATTTTATTCCATACTTCAACCTGAAATTTAAACATAACTACATATTCTAATATTTTTTAAACATCATTATGGTAATACTTACTTTCACTTTGAATTGCTCGAGACCATTCAATGTGAGCTTTAATTTTTTCCAATCGAAAGATGCGAGTTTTCTGTATTTGTCCAGGGGACCTGAAGGCAATTCAGGAATCATGTCTAGTGCCCATTTTGGAAAATCAACAGATTGTTGCACAGTCATTTTGTATATGATACGTCTTCAATTCTTAGTGATCATTACGATTGTGTCATAACCAACTTGAACCAAGTTATAAAATTTTCAAGAGTAAAATAATAAATGGTGTTTCTGTATTTTCACTTAAAGTATAATAATTAATTAATATTATTTCCATATAAACGTAATAAAATGAATCAATCTGAATAAAAGGGGTAGCTTCCTGCATACGAACCTGAAAAATTAAGTTACGAATCTACAATTCATTCATGTTTGGGTTTTATGTGCCTCCAAAATATGGAGGATGACCATAAATATTAATCTCATTTTTAAATTACATTTATTATGATAGAAATATTCCTTACTGCAGAAAAAAATCCAGTCAGGTGCCGATAAAAAAGCCACTCCTTTTAAGCTATTTTCTTTGTCCATAAAAATTAGGAGTTTTGTGAATTCCATTCTACTATAATTAATATGTTTCTGTATTTATATTTTAAAAGACTTCCATCCTGTATCATAAATGCAATGCAACATAAAAAACACATTTTCTTGCAAAACAAAATGTCGGTGCACCAACTTTATATGAACTGAAAAAAACCTTATTCAGCATTTCGGATTGATAATTTTATATATAAGCCGGTAAGAGATTGACTATTTTTTAGGCTCTTCAAGGTTTGGAATGTATAAAAATACACACATTCTGTATTGAATTTGGAAAATCGACATATTGAATTCTTATTTAGTATATAAATTGTGATTAAAAGAAAAACAATTTTTTTGTGAATAATTTTTAGTATCATCACATAGATTTGACAATTAATATTTGTTGATGGTTTACAAATGTCAAGAGAGATAAAGCCATATAAAAGCAACAATAAAATATAACATTGGTTTGTAGTATACCTGGATTACTTATAAGAAACAATAACACAACGAGTCAAAATGGAATATTTCAATATAAAAAACATACTTAGTCAAAGGTACGTGGAAATTTTATATGCATATTTCAAATAAAGCGTTAATAAAAAATACTTGCGTATACATGCGCTGCATTAGAAAACACAATAAAAAATGCATATGGTATCCAACACGTCTAATTCTATTTATAAGGCACTGTGAGGAATGGTTTAAACAATAATGACACACTATTCTGCGATTTATCACATTTGAAAACTAAAAAAAACCCTTCTATTTTCAAACAATAGGACAAAGTGTATTTTTGTAACACAGGACACGCTTTAAGGATTGTATATTGACTAGGTCTCTAATTAAATAAGCCTAATACCCATACATCAATTGATCCCGAAGGACATAATACCGGGACTCATATTTATGTAATCAGAAAACACACACATATAAATATATTGGATTATTATCTCCTTTTACATAAATTAAACACTAATAACTGTGATAACTCAACTGCACAATGCACAGATTATATTTGAAATATGACACAAGTGATTAAAAAGGCTATTACATTTTTTAATTGATGGTATCAAACATTTCGAATGAGATTCACAATCAAAATACATTGTATGTATATGAATATTTTATTGTAAATAATTTATCACTTTATAGGCCTTAAAAAGAAGATGGAAAGCATTAATTTTCATGGATAATCAATCTAAAAGTAATAATAAAAAAAATTATATATATATAAAATAAACGGTTTCATTTAAATAAATATTATCAAAAATATATCTGAGTTGGATTACAAAATTCAATAGAATATTGATTGAAGAATTTCGAGGTAGAAAACTAACTGTGCTCATATAAGTTAAAACTAATTTATGAATCTAAACATGCTGTGCTTTATCAGAAGAATTAAAAAAATTGTTTATCAATAACAAGTAATGACGTTATCGTAATCATTCGTCGGTTAATGGTATGAGTTGTACGATCATAATAATATTAGTAAATGTAAAAACTTTCAGTTGTCGAGACAAAGAATATTTTAGGAGCAAACATTCTATAATAAAACAATACAGACCAACTATATAAATTTCTTCAACAAATATACTCATTTAACTAATACAAAACAATTCGTAAAATACTGTCCTTCATTTAAATAGACTATGTTTTAAGGATGGAAAAATACTTGGCTTTTAATATAAATAAATTTCTTTGCTAACTATTTGTGAATCAATGTTTAGAGTTTTGATTTTATATCCCTGTTGATTATTTCTTGCCACCATGAAGCTCTCTCCATGGCTCCGGGACTGTGGAAGATTTCATTTTGGAGATTCAGATACAACTGTAATAATGAATTGCAATGAGAATATATTGAATAAATTTTATTATTATTTTGTGAATAATACTTACATTGCCATCTGATTTTCCTAATACTGAGTTTAAAACAAAATCGGGTGGAGCCAAAGCATCGACAATCCCAATAGCCTCAGGCTTTAATCTGGCACACGTCAAAAGTATACTTTCTCTCAAGAATTCGGCCATCTTTGAGTCTGTGGCATATCCACCTTGATAAAATAATGTCAAATGTTTGTCCAAACATGACAATCCATAAAGGAAAAAGAGGTTATTCAAGACTGGCTTCAGTGAGGCATCAGCATCAGCAGTTGCTTCTTCATAGTACTTTAGAGCTATATATTCGGAATGGGCCTTCGTTATTATGCCAGCCTTGTAAACTTGGGCATTGCATCTTGCAATGAATTTTGACTTCCCACGTGCCATCTCATCAGTAATCTTTTTATCGGTGACACTGAGCAACCAACAAAGTAACCACTGATAACAAGACATTATGACTAAAATAAATAAAAAAAAAAAACATAAATTTCATTTGAATCAAGAAATACAGCATACATTTTTTGTAGGCAGACTTACAGTTTTTGTCTAATACATCTTCAACCTGACGACAGTTGAATTTTTTCCCCAGAATATTCTGTGCATCGTTTATATATGACGCAGTGCCGAAAGGAGAAGATACAGGAAGTCGTTTGGTTTGACTTACTTCCCATTGTCGGAGTAACCAGTTACTTGTTTGTTGACCAAGAACATGATTGTCACCCTCATATGAGAGAGTTGGGTCATGATTATTTCTTAACTCTCCGATATTGGCTGCCTTTAAATATCCGTGTCCTCCACAAGCCTCTCTGGCTTCTTGTATAGCATGCATAGCTGACCAGGTCAAGAGTGGTTTGGATGCAGATACTGCTGCGTGTATTTCAGATACCATGTCGCTCTGTAGAAAATTTTAAAGAATTTAATTTTACAGTAAAACATCAATACAGACAAACAATAAAAGTAACCCAGTAACCAAAATAAGCTATATGATTAATTTACATTTTTTTTTATGACGTTGCAAAAAGCATTTAATTATTCATACAATCATATTATCAAAAGATGAACTCTGTAATGGCAAATACATTATTTTAAAGTTTTCGTAAAGAATGAATGCCAGTAAAAAAAAAAACAAATTTTAGGGATTAAACTTTCTTCCTATGATAGGAGTGTAATAATAATTTTCTGAAATTAGTATACTTTACAATTTAAATATAATAATTTGAAATGAGAAAGTTATATTTGGGCGTGAAAAATTCATCAATACCAGGGAGAATTTATTATTAAAAATTATATAATGGAAATTTTTTGGAGGAAAAAAAACTAAATCTTAGAAGAAAAGAGCGTTAAAACGAGGTTTCACTGTATATTTCTAATATTACTTACCAAATTCTCTAACTTTTCACCGGCATTTGATTTTTGTACAGTTTCCAAATAAATATCTGTAAATCGTTTGCAAAATAGCTTTAGAACTGCTGCAGCTGCGAGGTGAGGGAATAATCGCCATTGCTGGAATCGAAAATAATACATGTAATAATAATGTAAAAAAATTATTAAAAGCGATTGACAGTATTATTACGTGTAATTGATATTCAATGATTGGCAACTCTTCACCATTATCCCCAAATTGCTTTCTCAATGCTGAATATCTCACAGCAATAACAATTGCTGAAGCCAAAGAGTGAACACTCTCTTGCATGATACCGACTCTTCCAGCAGAAAGGTTTTCCAAAGCAGCACCTAACATACGAGCTGGATCTGTGAATGAACTTTCGTATTCACCTTCAGGTGTAACATCACCAGTTCGGTTTAGAAGAAACTCCCTTTTGATTCGATAGTTTTGGAACATGATGAATCTATAATGGGAAATATGTTTAATAAGATAATAATAAAAAATAACGGTATAAACAATGGATTATTACCCATTATCGATTCCATTCAATCCAATTTTTTCGCCAATATCTCCAATTATGATTCCAGGATATGGTAAAAGAGTGGATGGATCTCGAACCGGGACAACAAAGGCATGCAGCCCGTGACAAGTTCCATCAGCGGTGTACAGTTGAGCAAAAACGAGCGTCAATGTGCATGTTTTGCCTAAAATGGGCAATAATAAAATTACCAAAAAATCCGTATGACGTATTAAAATATTGTATTCATTTAAGTTTAATATAAATTTAAAAAAATGTATATGATATATATGAGGCTAATGCTTTTGCATTTCAGACATCCTGATACAACGCTAAATTGAAACGCTTACTTTTCTCAGAAATTGTAAATTTTCAAAATATCAAATGGACAACAAATCTTTTTTCAAAAAAAAAAAAAGCACCAGCATCTCTGTGATTCTATATGCCTCATATACTGAATCAGTTCCTATTTTCAATGTGAACAAAATACTCAAAAGATTACTGTATGTTAATATTTAATATGAATCTTTTTAATTTGTGAATTGGACACAATATTATTTGGTAGGAAATATGTACAACTGACAACAGTGACATTCATAACAAAGGTAATAAAAAATATACATATGTATAATAGTAGGTTGAAATCAAAATGCAATGGACGCATTCAAATGTAATAAGGGAAATAAAACTATGTTTGCTAAATATATAATGTGATATACAAATAATTATTTTTGAATGAATTTACCTAAGTTCCCAACCCAACACTTAGCAGCCTCAAAATCTGGTGTATTGATGAGAAATTCTTGTGTTTTTGGATCATAAGTTGCAGTTGTTCTCAAAGCTTTAGTGTTGCTTCCGTGAGCCACTTCCGTAATGGCCACAGATGACAAATGCTAAAATTTCATTGTAAAATTGTAATACTAAAATGTGTATGCTATATTTTGATCTGTATTACTTGTCTATTCCAAACGGCTTTGTATATCGGCAAATGCCTCTCTGTGCCCAAGGACAAAATCGTATTATTAAACAAATAAATACCAATGGCCATTTTAACTGATACATTTGGATTGAGACATTGTATCGCTTCATTAACAGACATAATATGACGAGTCTGAAAAAGAAAAAAAATTAAATCAACCCCTTTAAATATAGTCAATCAAATTCAGATGGTAACCTTGGTTTTATAATCTGTTTCAAAAATGTGGTCAGGAACGAATTTGTACTTGTTGATTTTATCAATCTGCAGAGATGAGATTCGTTTTTGTTCATCTGCTGATAAAGATGATTTGCTGTGTGCAAACAGAGGATCTGCTTCCAATGTGTTCCATACGGAGTACTGAAATAGAAGAGAATATATATAATTATGATATGTTATAAATTATCACGAGGTAATAGGCATAAAATATACATATGGCTTATCATTTTTATTCTCTGAGAAAAGCAATAATATTGGGTAATAAGCTTGACTTCATTATTAAGAATCAGTTGAAAATTTATGAGAAATGATGAATTCGGCAAACTTTCTAATAGATGAGAAAAACTGTATAAAAAAGGTTATTCAATAAAAATGAAATATTTCATTTATTTAGTGGTAGTATACAATAAATTTCCTTTCAAAATATTTACATAATTATTATATAAACAGAGCTGTAATCTGTGAACAATTCGGTATAGTTTTTAGCCATATGGCTTTTTCCTCTACAACTTGAAAAATAAAAATATTCATGAGAGCATTAATATACAATTTTAGAGGTTTTTTTTTCAGTTACTCAATTTATATCATTAAATCAAAATTTTGTCTCTTGGATAGTTTCGCCAATGAACACTTTTTTTATTTAAAGATGGTATTTTTACATTATTATTATTTTTTCATAATAAGTACATCGTGATACTTTAAAATATGTATAATATTCGGTTCATCGTCCATTTGATTGGCAAGAGCTAGGCACTTAAAATAAATTTAATCAAGATAACCTTGAAAATAACGGCACTGTTTCTGGTTCAAAACCCACACACATTTTTAAATAACACATAAATATTTTTGGTAAAATCTATTTAATTGTTAATTTGTAAGTGTGACTAATCGCAATGAGCATGTTTGATTCGCAGCATGCAATAATTAGTGCCGGTAAAGACATGGAAGCGATTGAGGTTAGGTTTGGGTGGAAGTACACAAGTATGAAGTATGGAAGTATGAGAATTCACCTTGACAGCGAGTAGTTTAGCGTCCTCGAAAAGCAGCCTTAAGGACTTCCAGTCGAAGGACGCCTGTTGCCTGTACGGATCCAGAGGACCGGCAGGCAGCGCCGGGATGATGCTGCGGTCGTCCATATCAATGTTTCAGTAATTCAGTGTTTCAGCGTGTCAATGTTTCAGTATTTCAGCGAAGAGAGTAACGAGTAGTGACATAAGCGTAGTCAGGAGCGCGTGTCTTTATAACGAGTGGCGCACCTCACATTTTTATCACGTCCGCGGCTACGATTTTGCCATTGGTCAACGACATCGGGGTGACCATCCTTCACACCACAACTATTTATATATTTGACACATTCACTTTATTTCTACAACTGCTGCTAGATTCTACATATTTTATAACACAAACCACAAAAGGAAAATTATATAAATTAAATATAAAAATATTATCATAGTTTGTACAATTTCATTTTAAAAAATATGCAGAATAGACTTAAATATTTTAAGGGGTGGTAGCAATGAAGTTTTATCTTTTAAAGCAACATCGAATATTGCGTCATACATCATTAGATGCATCACTCGTGTATGTAAACGTTCTGTACACGCAATAGAATTTGAATTAGCGAGACGGCGAGGCGGTAGAAACAGACACACCTGCTGGTGCCTGTTTCTATAGGATGGTGTATCACATTTATTGGCATCTCTTTATACATATACAATACATATGGTGGTACAAACACATTGGGTAGTAGGGTATCGCAAATATAAGCAAAAATATATATTTTAATAAAACTATTACACAATGCAACGCGACAGTCATTATAGTGTACTTCAGAGAAACAGCTAATTCCCAAACTCGATTCCATTAATTATTATTAATGATAATATATACATGTTTTCACTTATTCTTGCGATATCCTACCACCTCCAAAAATATTGTCAGTTAATTCAAGTCCACCCTGTATAATGGAATTCCTTGACTGTGCTTTGTAATTTAAGGAAATCGCAGACAAACGAGAATAATTTTATATTATAAATGCATAGATATAAACATTAGATATTACATTGGATATACATTATTTGTGTAATTTTGTTTATCCCGTGTATTATTGCACTCTTCTCTCCTATTCGATAAAGGCATAAGTGTGTCTCCCTCATTCAAAAAATTTCCTAATGGCCCCTGAGAGTGGTTGTGACAATACTTTGGCGATTAAAACACGAAGTAGTCTAAAGTCTTAAAGAAGTAGTCTTTGGTAAAAACTGAGCCTAGATGTATTTGAGTGTATGTTAGAGTTCATATGACATGTAGTAACAATGCATTTACCCATTTTACTGTGAAATATAACTATATTACGAGAGATGTTTACAGTATAATGTTTGCCAGGTTACTGATGTTTTGGCTACTTGATGTACTTGAACCAAACACGCATTTAGCCACTCATGCGATATCTTATGTTTATATCTATGCAAAAATAATATTCATAACATATTATACAATTCAATTAAATTGTTGTAATCAACTACTTCACGGATAAGTAAAATGTGATATGAAACCGCTAGTTTTAAAAGTATCGAACGTGTGGTCATCTTAATATTATATTATAGGATGTGTGTGATTTATTTACGATTATCAACGTAAAACCTGTTATTTATTTTTTAAAAAAATAGCAAAGTAAAATTAATTTGTCAAATTAAATATAAAATGTGAATTTATATTCACACATTATGTGGAACGCATGTTATCTGAGTCGGGCGTGCATTCATTTAATTTTAATATTATTCAGTCGTATTACATAAATCGCCATGTGGTCTTCGCAAGTTTGTCGTTTTCAAGGTTAAGGTTCCCAAATCGTTGAAAACACGTCGAAAATTACCGAAAAATTAATTAATAAAATTAAAAAAAAATTGAACTGATACAAAGATAAGAATTCTTGGTCTAAAAAAATACTATATAAAATTATTTTCATTATATCACTTCCGGTTAGATGACAACAATAATATAATTATCTTATCAGAACCTGATGAAGTGGAATAATATCAAGTCAAAAGTCGTGATTGTTTTAATTACAAGTACGCAGGTAAGTAAGTAGGTTCGCCAGGTGAGTAGTCAAAACTAATTTGTATTCCACACATACGAATTCGCGAAGACAATAATTCGCAAAGGATGAATACAGGAAGGATTCGCAATGGTTTTGAGCATTTGAAAATGATTATTTATTTAAAGAATAAAATAAACACATACATTCAAATTAATTCAAACGTAAAAACAATAGGTACCTAAGTTCGAATAGAGGAAAACAATTTGTTACTGAAATAATATTTAAATATCACTGAAATTGACAGATTTATCAGTTATTCAATTATTTTTTTGGGATAGAATAACATTAATAAATTTATTTTTAATAATTGTTTATGCCCAAGTACAACATTATAATCAATATATTGTGTCAAAAAATGAATTTCATACGTTTTAATCGTTTAAAATCAAATTACTGAAAATTCATATTTTTTTAAATTTAATTATAATATCAAGCATTGATATTGTTAACTTTTATAAAGCCCCTTTTTTATCATTTCATAATTTCATATGACCACGAAAGCTATATTTTGGATGGATTTTTCTATCATCATCATCATCATCATAAGCACTCCAGTTTAGTGATGAACCAAGGCTTTCCGCACCAGCATCTTCCACTTAATGCTCCTCCAGTTATTAATTCCTAAACTCCTAACTACCTTATAGAACTCGTCCGCCCACCTTAGCCTAGGTCTACCCTGCCTTCTCTTACCCACAGGCTTGCTGGATAGTATTTCCGATACTATCCCTCCTGCTCTTTAGCCCAACCTAATTTTAAAGCCCTAATAAACTGCACTACGTTCACGCTCTTATATAATGAGTAAATCTCATCGTTCCGTCTAATTCTAAATAGTCCCGGTGCCTCCTGAACAGGACCCAAGATCCTCCTAAGAATCTTCCGCTCGAACCTAAGTAGCCTATCCTCCTCAGTCTTGGTAATAACCCATGTTTCTGCACCGTAGGTTAGTACTGGCCTAATTAACATCTTGTATAATTCTACCTTGGTACTTCTACTTAGATATCTTGATCTGAGCAAGCGTACTAAGCCGAAATACGCCCTATTAGCACTTTGCAGGCGAGAGTTGATGTCCTGGTTATTACCAGCCTCCTTAGTGACCACTGCTCCCAAATATACAAAAGAGTCAACCTGCTGAAAGTGGTCATTATCTATGTTCAGGCTACGATGTGCTACCAATTCCGAGTTGGATGTCACATGCATATACTGACTTTTATCTACGTTTATGACTAATCCTACTATTTTGGCGGCATCCCTTATTGCTCTAACCTTATCAATTAACACGTTCTTAGTTCTAGCGATAATCTTAATGTCGTCTGCGAAAGCGAGTATCTGAAAAGTTTTTATATACTAAATGATAAAATATTACAAAAAATAATGGAAAATTTTTGGAATGTATTTGAACTTTGCCACATTGAATTCGTGACGTAAGTTAACAAAAACTGAAAGTAATGAGCAAAATGTGATTATTTCTCTCGTGTCATGCATATATGATGACATGATTGTTAAAACTTTTTATCCGAAATCCTGATTAAAATGGTTTTTATCCTCTACAGCAATATCTATAATTTGAGCATTAAAACACATTTCAGTTGTATATACAGCCCACACAAACAAAGGTGTAAAAATATGTCGATGAATGTAAATTTATCCTTGATAAGGTGGTTTTTACAAGCAAACTTATGGAGGATTACCCAAACAATTAATAGTGGATATTTAAAAAAAGAGAACAGATCTTTTCGATATGTAGTCATTCCTTTCCTACGTGTGATCATAAAAAAATTTCATCGCAAAGAGACACTATAGGTGAATGTAAATGATCTTACGGAATAAACGATAATTTTTCTGGCGAAACGAAATTATGAATTTAACATTTAATAAAAAAGATAAAAGTGGATAGTGCACCGAGACGGGACAAAATATGTTTTAGTTGAAGAGAAGGACGTTGAATGGATAATTGTTAATTTTTACAATATTGTATTCAAATAAAAATATTAAATTAAGTGACTACAATCAATGTCGAATTAAGTTTTTACAAAACGCATTTTATAAACCATAATACACTAAAAACTCTGTGAAGTAGTGACTGTCGCGTGCTGTGTCTGTTAAATACGTAATTAATAAAAAAAATTTTTTTTTCGCTTATATTTGCGATTCCCTACCATTACTTAACCCCTTACTGCATGGAGGGTCAAATTTGGCCAAAAACTTACGCGGTTTAAAATACATTTCAAGTATACTTTTTTATGAACTGAATATTTTATCGTGTTGCAAATTTAAGCTGCTTTCTAATGATGTATTTATAAAAATGCAAAAATAATATTTACTTAATTAGAGCCAGTCAAAGTATAACGGGCGAGGGTATCGAAATTTGCCTACTTTCGAAGCTCTTTTCTCTAAAATCATTAGATTAACAACAAAACTATTAATAGAAAATTAAAATTCAATATAATATAATATAATAAGAACATAATTCGTAGTTATTTCGTTGCTTTTGAACTATATATCGTCATAAAACACGCCAAACGCGCTTTTTCGGCATCGCTTAGTGGCCTAATTTGACCCTCCATACAGTCGCGACATAAATATAATTCTCAAGCAATTTTCTTCATTTTCGGGATACATATTTCAAAATATTTTTGATATAAAATATTTTTTTTAAGTAATTAAATAAATACGAATTTGCAATATTCCGATATATTTTTTTTATTTTGTAATATTTTCACTATGCCTTACCTCCCCAAAAATATTCTCAATTATTTAAAGTATTTTTTGTACAGATATAAATCATAATAATGAAATAAATAATATGTGCGCGGCGTATTTTCGCCTTACTGGATGGAGGGTCAAATTAGGCCAAAACATTTTGTTGCCGTTTCTGCATGGAGGGTCAAATTAGGCCAAAAACTTCTCAATAAAATGAAAAACAATGATTTAATATTTTTAAAATTATTTTTCCCATTCATTATTCATAACATATATCCATTTAAAAAAAATCGGATATCTCATGCGGTAAGAGGATGTAATGATCTTAGGTAATAAATAATTATTTGGGTGGCGAAAAGAATAATATAATCGAATTTGAGATATGATGAATTTGACATTTAATAAAAAAGACAATAGTGGATAATGTACCGAGAATGGAAATCATAAGAGAAGGACGTTGAATTGAAAATTGTTAATTTTAACAATATTGTTTATTAAATATTATATAAATATTAAAGTGACTACAATCAATGTCATAATACACTTAAAAACTCTGTGAAGTAGTGTGTAGTCTGTTAAATACGTGATTAATAATAAAAATATTAATTATTTTTTTCGCTTATATTTGCGATTCTCTACAACCTCTAAAATATTATTAATTAAATCAAGTCCACGCTGTATACATACATATTACTATTGATAAGTGTAATTTTGAAATTCGAATGAAAGACCCATCTAGCGATTCGAAAGTGTAGTTTTTAGTCAAGTTGCGCGGCGGTAACATTCTGTTGTCAGATGCCGCCAGTGACGGTCCGTAGTATTAGTATGCACATATTATTATAGTGTAGCGAGTGGTTAGGAATATCAGAGTATCGGGCACTTGTAGTGCGGCCAGCGCCGTGGGAGGTTCTATAGTCCGGTGACACAGTGACACGTGGCGGCCAGTGAGGCTGCGTTAATAGTATTGGAGTATTATAGGAATAGTAAATAGTAATAGTGGCTGTTGTGTGAACCAGTGTTATGGAGTGACCACTGACCACCACTGGCTATGGCGATGGCGGCCAGGCCCGACTGCAAGAAGTTTGTGCCGAACATATTCAACAAGAGCAAGTGCAGCAACTGCTTCAAGCAGAAGGAGGAACACTCTGCAGAGGCTCTCGAATCAAATAGGGTAAGTCATACACTATATTTACTATATTATAAACTTGTTTTGTTAACATTCAAACCCATTTTTGAATTATTATTATCGGTAACACAAGTTGTGTATATTTAATGTGTACATTAAATCTATATTATGTTTGTACCAAAATATTCTAATATGTAATAATATACATATTTTATAAACTGATACGTTTTTGTGTCAATTACCCATCAAAACATTTTATAATAAGTATACAACAATCGAATTCAAATAAAGGACACTGTGCATAAATTTATAAATAACATTTTTCTAAAAAAAAAAATCTAATGATCATTTCTTTTATGTGTGAAGTAAATGTCAGAGTTTACTTTACAAAATTATATTACCATATCACTAATCACAACCGTTTGCGGTATGTTAGTTCGTCTCTGCGCCTATCTAAAGTTTGGCATTTATTTTTTTTACGAATAAAGATGTATACATCCATTTCTAGCAATCAATATATGTTTTTACTACTAACAGTATTTTAAAATATGTAAAATATCAAATTGTTAACGAAAAAATATTAAATTGGGGGTAGTTTTAAAAAATTCGTTGTTAAAAATTGTGACTTTCCTCTTATTTTGAAGGTCAAGTGTGCTAAATATCAATATTATACTTTTTTTTTTAAATAAATGAGTACTGATTCTTGATAATCTGTTTGAAATTGTTGAAAATGTAAAATTTTAGACATACTCAGAGGTGAGATAATTTACCAAAAGTCGTGTTTATTCACACTGTAATATATTAAATTACTATATCGCTAATAATATCATATTTAAAGTTGTCTAAAGTTTGCCAGTTGCTTTACAAATATAAGAAACCGGTATTTTTTAAATTAGTATACACAACAATGATTTTCTTTTAATCAATAATATGAATTACACAGTCAATTTACTACACAATATGTTAAATTTTATTAAAAACAATATTAATTATTGATGTAATTTTTTTCTTTATGTATTATTCATTCAAAGCGAATTTTCAATCTAAAGTCTATGTGTTATTAATATGTAGTTTTATTTTAATTTAAAAACAATACATCGATCGATAAATCGTTGCATTATCGCAGAATATTGTTCGATAATACTCTTTAATGTAAATATTAATAATTATTATGTATTTCCTGTTTGTCTATATTGTCAAATGAGTCCATATTGATAAAACCACACAAATAATATGTATGTACATTTTAAATTCATTTGCGTACGTATTCGTAATAAAAGTCAGTTTAGAAGCTCGACCTTGGCCAGTAACCACCAGACTATTGAGATTTTTTTATTCATCATTTATATTTAAAAAAAAAACTCAATTTCCTACATAAGACATATTATTATAGAAATACAATATTTGTGCTACGTTTTGTAGATACAGAATGGTGTTATCGCTTATTAGAAGTCGTGTTTTCGATAAGAGCTTCTGCTTATCGAATTACATTTTCATAACAAACATAACAATCCACACGATCTTTAATATAACACCACCATTTATATATATTATTTTCAATCTTGTGTTTATGAATAGTCTACAATGACTTTGATTAATCATTAATCTACAGTAACCAATTAATATTATAAATAAGGTTAGCCAGGCCATAGGAGAATATAGTAGAGGTGGTTTCCCAGGCCACCACACAGCAATGAGTCCTTTAGATCTACTAAGTGACACCGTTTTTTTCGGCGTCTTGGATCGAACTCGATAGTCCCACTAACGAATTCGTCACATTAACCACTGGGCCACAAGCGGCTTTAATTTTCAAGCCACGTCATTTTATTACCTCCGAATAAATTCATTGTTGACATTGTGAATGACACAGTTATTTTAGTGTGTGTGTTTTGAGATATGTGGGTTTGTTTTTTAATGGAAAATTTTAGCAACCGATTAATTTAAAACGCATCTCTTTAAACTAGAGATATTTTCAGTGCGAGATTTTTTGTGTTGCATTTTACCTGTTTATATTTGTTGGTATTTTTTATTAATGATAAAAATCTAGTAAATTGTTCGATGTTTGTTGAATAAGAATCAGGTGTTTTTAATGCAAAACTAGTTTCTGAACGAAAACTAAAATTACACAACATTATCGCAAATATTTCGCATCGATAGTGTGTGTATAATATTATGTTGAATGGACCGGTTTTCAAGTCGTTCAACTACACGTCAAATGATCTTCGCTCAAACGTTCATTAGGACGACTTGCGGGTAATTTAGTTTAATGCCTGAATAGTAAATAATACTGTAACTTGTTTATAATCCACGTGGTGAGACGTATGAATGGGACTTTTTATCACCAGGACTCTCGGCTTAGACGCCTCCGATCCCGTAGCACCTGTCTCTCCATATAGGGCTACGCCCCCCCTAACGGTAAATCTACTTTAATTATTACGACACAAGTACATACTCTGTCCTATACTTTGAGCTAATGTGCCTCAATTGACCCTGCTCTCGACTAACTGCCCGCAATTTCCAACTAAAACGAACAAGACTATCAGCTGACCTCTCATCTGGTCATTTATCTATCAAATAGATCGATTCTAATCATTGCAGAGTGTATTTGAAATCAACAAACATCTCGCCTAATTTAAGAAGTCTTAAAACACAGAGAGAAAATGTGATATTATAGATAAATTGTACAAGGAAGACCTGCCTGTATAGTTAAATGGAATGAGACGATAAAATATATAAACACACTGGATAAACCCTAAATATATATTACAATTTCTTTATTATGCATAAGTTTTTACAATGATTGATAGAACATTACATCTTTGGAAATAGACTAAGGTGTACAGAGTGTATAAATCTTTTTACCTATAACTAAGATGAGCATGTTTTATTTAAATTTGACTACTAAACATTACTAAATAAAAAAAACAACAATAAAAGCAATATTAACAAAACAATAATAAAATATAATGCTTAAAAACTAAATAACAATTTGTTTGGGTAAAACCAAATTTGAGTTGTGTGGATTATTAGAAATTTAATTTAATTTTTAAACATAATATCAGTTTTGGAAGTCCATTGGTAATATAAACTTACGTTTCCTCGAGGCATTTTTGGTTTTATTTACATGTCTTATGATTGAGTTGGTCGGGAAGTTAGTCATTTTAGTGTAATGTTTTTTTACTCAAATCTTCGATATTTGATTTGATCATTTTTAACTTAATGTCCTCGTGGACTTCTTTAAGAAATGTGCCAGGTTCAAGATCTAAGGCCATCTTAAGACACTTGTTTTGCACAATTTGAATTTTATTGATATTAATTTTTGCCTCAGTAAAGGGAGTACGTTATCCATACATATTCTTTATATATATTATTATATTTGTAGGATAAATATCCAAACTGTAGACACGCGTAGAGATGAACTAACCTTGCTCAAACATCTGTGATAGGTAATTTCGAACATACTATAGTTTTACGGTGTGACCAATTATTGGTAAATAACGCCTCACGCCTCGAGTTTTGATTAAATATTTAATTTTTAGTGTAAAAGGAAGATTTAATGTATAACCATGTATGGTTTTGTAAAGAAATGGATTCCCAGGCATACGTCACCGTAAATACGATAGTAGATTTACTCAGCTACACTTATAATAGGTTTTTGTTAGTCAATGCCTCGTCTAAGCCTCGGGCGAGGCATAAATTAACAAGTTCAACAAAGCAACTCTATTATAACTCGATTTTTTCATGCTTAGTAAATAGTTTAGTTACTGACGTCACACTACATAAAATACTACACGGGTATAAAAAAAGACTATATTTTTAATTAATAATTATTAGGGATTTATCATAAGTGAGATAATTTACAATGGACATGATTGGTCATACCACAAAATTATAAAACAATAATCGATAAAGTGTAGTAATAACCCATATATCTGCATCATAAAACCTGCCATGGTTATTTACGAGTTTTAAATGATTTTTTTCGTTCATTGAGGGTCATCTCAAAACGTATTGTTTTCCGCCCACATCTTGTTAAAAATGCGACTCATGCTCACACACAAATTATAATGTATTCTTCCATAAATGTACACAATTATAATATTAGATCATAGTTTGAGGCCAATTGGTCGTGTATTTTGTGCGTGCCTTATTTGGTCTGCCGGTTTTGTGCGATTAAATTGGCGGATATCGGTGAAAGGTGTTTATAGTGCCTATACAATATACTATTTCATCGCCTTGTATGTTTTGAAAGGAAAATAAACATTGAAAAATCAAAAACACTAAAAATATTTATTTTAAATGGTGAGGTGTAAATTATCGCTCGACGAAGGTGTAATATAATTTTAATGGTTGTGTTATATTGTGAACGGTTTGCCTTTAGTACTTGTACAACGTATCACGTTATCTTAACTGTTTTATTTTTAATCTGTATTGTTACAACTACATAAATATTAGAATTCGGAGTTTTCACATTTTTAAATTAATTATTATTGTTATTGTTCTATATAATTTTACCTCTGCATCGTAGCACATCATATTTATCGTTGTTGTTTTTAATAGTGTATAATACCTTCATGATTTTATAGTAGTAGAAAAATGTGTTTATTATATTCTAATTGTTTAGAATTCTAATTGTTAAAATCTATGTGGCTTATTCTCTCGCCGCGTCGCGTATGAAATAATACCATTTAAGCGATTTATATGATGGAATTTTCCTTTCCTTATTTAAAATTCCCAAAATTAATTTTCAGTAGCTTTAAATTTAACTTTAAATAAATAAATATATATACAATTCCTACTATGAGTCAATTTTAATGTGGGTATTTATAACGTTAACAGGGTGTCTATAGACATCTTACTCATCGTCTAGTATATTGTCTTGAGGGTTGGTTTTCCAGTGACGATTCAATCCCTTGTTTTATCAAGTAATCACCATTGTCAGTCCTTGAATCTTGCTGGCAATTCAAGTTGTCTGTATTTTTGTAGACGTCTTGCGTAGTCTACGGTCAATAAGTCCCTCGCTTGGGTGTCTTTTTAATCTACTTTGGTACGTTTCGCTGAATAGTTTCAGTTCTTCGCGTACCGTCATTGTTTTAGAGTCCTGTAATAGGACCTAGTTGGGTACCATGTACCATTGAGCAAAATTGCTCTCAGGGTCTTATTTTGTAGCCTGTCGATACTGCTGATATATGTATCCTTAGCTATCCCCCACAGTTGACCTCCATATCGCCTGCTCCAGCGTATTATATCGTAAGTGCAAAAAAATCTGTGTGCTCTTAAGTCTTCATGGAACTGAGCCACATATTCAATCTGGTAACACTGCCTGTCACGTGTCACTTGGTTTAATTCTTATTAATAACATATAAAAATGTACGATTAAATACCTTCTATTGGCAGAGACATGAAATGTGTTATAGATAATGGATGAATCCACATTAGTTGCCGGTCAAATAGGACTATTTTACTACTTGGAAAAAGTCCCACTTAATAGGTTAAATAATTATTGAAAATCAAAATTTTTTGACGTTCCATACATGCAATATGTGGCTCAGTACCACAAAGACTTAAGAGCACACAGTTTTTTTTGCACTTACGATATTATACGCTGGAGCAGGCCATATGCCCAAATGGGTTTGATTATTGCTTTATACAGCAATAGCTTGTTGGTAAGTGAGAGTTGGGAATGTCTGTCAATCAACCAATATAATAAGTCTTTTTAATAATAAAAATATTTTTGTGATCACTTGAGTGTGTAAATATTTGAGGGAATCTCCTCCACTTTCCGGTGTTCTTGGAACGGTACACCGGTTTCGCATTCTCCAGCATGTACCTACTCTGTTACCGATGTATGTATGTATGTATGCACTTTATCCCGATAGTATAATAGTGGGTATGTTGTGTATAGTATATATTATAAGACATTTTGTCGATGGTCTTGTTTTGCGATGTAAACAACGTCTTGTCTTGTCCGGTCTCTGGTGTTCACGGTTGCATTGGACCTCGTTCACACCGACCCGTTACAACATATATCAACATTACACCTAATCACTTCTTACAACTTAATAAATTGACCGTCTTTGTAATAAGCAAAAACAATGACGAATCATCATCAAGTCGACCTCAACAAAAGCCTCTCTGACTTAACTTAAGCTGCAATCATGTTACGCTATTTTCGTGGAATCGCTCCATACCAAATACGAAGAGTTCTCTATATTCATGTTTTTATGTTAAGCGTACAGTTAGATGATCAAAAATGTATACAACAAATAGAAATTGTGTAAATTAAGTGTTTACTCCATAAAATAAAAATGCCACATACGTACATACATTTGGCATTACATAACCATTTCTTTTAATATCAACATTATCAATTATCATTAACATGTTGTAAATAAAATTTATTCTATACAGGGTGGACTTGAAATAACTGAGAATATTTGAGGGGGGCGGTAGGGTATTGAAAATATAAGCGATTTTTTTAAAATTATTAATTAATAATATTAATTACTGATAACAGGCACAAAACACACATGACAGTCTCTACTGAGTATTTCACAGAAAAAGCTCATTCCAAGATGGTGGTCCAAAATCGATTCCAAAAGACTATTTATATTTTTAATTAACAAAAAATATAAAAAATATATTTTTTTGTTTTTCATTTATTAAGTCCAGCCTGTATAATAATACTAAATATTTTTAACTCAGGCTTTATTGTTAGTTAAAGATACTTTTTTGTTCCACAATTATTAAAATGTTTATTTAAAAGAGTGTCAATAGTCAGAGTCTCTGAAGATGGCCTACACGTTTGCAGTTGAAAGGACTCATTCAAGTAAAAAATATGATATAATCAGCCATATAAGATAATTTTTCAGTGTTAAATAATTAATTGAATTCATATATTAGCAGTTTTCATGGATTTTATTATTTAATTTTTATGGTGTGTAAAGGTAACCTGAGACTTTATGAATGGAAGTGCGTTTTTCGCGTTTAGAATTCAAGTTATTTCAAATAATTTTCCTGTTTAAATTCCGTCACTTTTCGCATTTTTCAAATCAGTTTCCTTTGCATTCATCATGCAATAAATCTATTTACACGGTGTTTGTGTGTCCATTGTTTTGTTGTGAGGCCATTGTCATGTGGGAACGTGTAGTGAAAGCGAAATCGTCTAATACCATAAATATTTACATTATGTATGTGTACTATTTAGTTCGATATTTTATGTATTATACTTGTCGTTATGATGTGAAATATTTTTGATTAATTATTGTGAGAAAGTGAACGTTGTAAATATTCCTATCGGATTCGACTGGTCATTGTACTAATATGGAAACATCGTTGAAAAAAGCTCATACATTATTTCAATTATTATAGAATCCGCTGACTCATTTAAGTTTGTAAGGAGACACCTGATTTGGACAATCCAAAGAATGTCAATTGGCGAACACGAGCCTATTGTTACTCTTATACTGTTTGTAAATAAATAACTTCAATGGAAATAGTTCTACACGCTCTGATTCATATTTTTAGAATTACTTTTTTTTGTAATTGTATTCCAGAAATCTCATGTCAGATATTTTCGATAAAAAATGCTTGCATGTTCATAAAAAAATCCCAATTTTTTAAAAATTATAATTATGAATTGGTGAGGTATCTGTATAATAAATAGTTTCATTAATTTTCTCAGGAAGATATTTTGTGATTCATTTATGTTGTAGGTATTCAGCGCCAGATATGAATCTTTTATTAATACCCTAATTATCAATAAAAATATAAAATTATACAGCTTGAGTGTCCTAAAAGGAATGGTCATTTTTATTTTGGATTTATGTGGAATGATTGCGGCTTATTATTACCAATGGAATTAAATATGAATATTATTTTATTTCGAAACTGTCTTACGTCTAGAATACCTAGACACAATTTGGTGGTTTGATCGACGAAAAACTATTTATTTGTATCACCTATATAATATGTTTGAAGTATCTTAAAGTAAACTGATCATGGGTGGCTAAAATTATTGTATACATGCATAATTTTAGTAGTTTTGCTAGATTTAGAAGAGAAATATAATTCAATGTCTTAATAGGTTTGTTACGAAATATATTACGACTACGATATGTATGTTTATAACAATTTCTTTATTAAGTATGAATTATACATTTTTGATAAAACAATATATCTTAGGAATTAGACATACAGAGTATATGAATATTTTTACCACTAAATCTTGGGATTCCTAGGCGTGCTTCGCCGTAAACGTACACCGTAAAGACGATAATAGAGTTGTTTTGCTGTACTTTTGATCGGTTTTTTGTTAATTATTTAGTGCCTCGTCTGAGCCTCAGACGAGGCATTAACTAACAAAAAACTGATTTTAAGTGTAGCTAACTAACTCTACTATCGTATTTACGGTAACGTATACCTGGGAATCGATTACTTAACTAAGCGCTTAACTTACTAAACAAGCGCATCTTATTAATCAATACATCCTTCCCTACCAACACTTTAGTTATAAATTAAAAATTTATTGTTTGATAATAGAAAGACCAGTTTTTTTAAAAAGTATTAGGTCCAGTGCGTACAGAATAACCACAAAACAATCATAGTAGTTTTGTTATGTCGTCGCATTTTCTTCAACTCGAGTATTTGCATTTCCTGCGAAAGCCTTTTCTTGTCTGTTGTCATATTGAGTTTTCGCAACGAGTGTAACAATTCATAACTACTCAAGTAACTCTACTATCGTATTTACGGTGTACGTTTATGGTGATGTATGCCTGGGAATCCATTACTTTAAAGCATTTAAGTGGTAATTATTTAACCAATTTTTGAAATTATCATAATCTATTATATATATTTATGTTGTTGTCAAAGCAGTTAACTAATTTGTTAAAGAATCCCGTTGACACGGCATCATCGGGTCATTCGTGAGGTCAAACATTAGAAACGTGTGTATTGCGATGAGGAAATGTTGCAACTTAGTGGATGACCAGCAAAGCACACCTGTATGGAATTGTCGCGACGATAAAATTCTAAATATTATGAATTGTCACCGTTATTATGGAATATTCCGATTGGACATTGAGTACAGTTTTAATTGCTGGTCGATCACTCGGTTTCATAACGTGTTTAGTACACTCGTATATGCTAATGATAATGCAGGGGCGGGATCGAACCGAACACTTCATTTGCATCACACCGTGTTATAGTAACTGTTGTCATTGAATTATAATTTATTATATTATTGTGAAGAGGCGTCAGTACACAATTCCCGTGGAAATATTTTACAATTATGTATACAGGGACGATAAAAACCTGTTCAGGACTCTTTCTATTACAGATAAGGAATCTGAGACCGTCACCCTTCGGAGGTATGCTCCCATTGTCGACTCCCCCTTTTTTATTAAACACACCTTGAAATTGAAAAATTAACACGTGAATATAGAAATTATAGTCTTCTTTCAATATGACTTTATTTTGCACGACTTCTATATATTGTAGTAAAATAACGCGTTCCATTTAAATAAAAAATAATGTGAATATGATAATTTATTTTCCATTCTCTAATGAGCTTCTATGAAAAATAATAGTTTTTAAAACAATGCTTATATACACACAGTGATGACTTATCTTATTTAAAGAAAATTGTTATTTGTAATTTCCACAGTAATTTTATTATGGTCTGAGTACTTTCGACTACTAACTTGTAGTCATCTTCAGATACTCTTTTTCTTTTCTTTTTTTTATATTAATATGAAAGAAAATAATATCAATTTTCTTTAAATTATGGAATTCCACCAATAAGTGATTCCAAGTTAACATTACCAACAACCAATTTTATTATTATGATGTCTCCTCAATTGATTTAAATGATCATTATATTTGTATATGTCGTTTTTAGAATAAGACTCGGAATTAAGATATACCGTGTACGGCTCCGATTGGTTATACCAGTAAATTATAATTTATACCATCATCTATCGCCTATCGCGATATTTTTCGTCATCTTCATATCGCTTCATTTCAATGCACGGGCCGACTCCTTACCCCAAGCTAAGCTTCAAGACTTTCTTACGTTTTATCCATCAATAAAATACCATGTTTATATTAGGAATACGTTGGTATTATTATTGTGGATGTTGAATAATGTATAGTGGCACGTTAGACTCATTATAATATGACACGCCCTAGTCTATGGCGACAGGCGACACTTGCCTCATCCTCTTTCATACTAAATTACACTACTTCATCACCATTTATCCCACTTTTAAGTATATATTTCATCTATGATTATGGCGCCATCAGCCACCTCGCCAGTGTGTATTGGATTTAATATATTCCAAATACGGCAAAACATACGCGAAATGACCATGTTAATAGCAGATATTCGCACCCAGGCGACTAACGTTACTTTTAATAATATCATATTATGTATATTATTACCTGGGTTACAGACAGCTATAATTAAATTATACATTACCCCATTTAATTCTATTTGTAAATAATATATTGGGTTTGTAATTATATGGATTTCATCATTTATTCATGGAATATCTATATACAAAAATAATCTGTGACGCCTTCCCTATTGATATGATCCCCCTACAAAGTAATGGATTCCCAGGAATATGTCACCGTAAATACGATAGTAGAGCTACTCAGCTACAATTATGATCAGGTTTTTGTTTGTTAATGCCTCGTCTGAGCCTAATTAACAAAAAACCGATCAAAATTACAGCAAAGCAACCCTATTACCATCTTTACGGTCACCGTAGCCTTTATGGGAGAATATAAGGTGGTTTCCCAGGCCACTCCATGTTAATTCTAGCTAGTAACACCATTGGACACCGTTTTTGGTCGTGTCATAGATCGAACCCGAGAGTCTCATTCACAAATTCGCCACAATAACCACTGGGCTACAAGGCGGCTGTATACCACATTGGGTTTATCTAAATTTTATAGATTGGAAAATAAATGTTTTAACTCTCCAAATGCTTGCTTTTTAAATTGTTAAATCGATAGAGTATGTCATTTTTATTGTTTTTTTTAGATACTGAAATTCGCACTCTAAAAATCACACGTGTGTATCATATTTCTTATACAATGCGTATCTTAATTTTATTTTTATGGTGTTATAAAAGATGTGGATGTGAAAAATATTAGTTTATTTTCGCAATTAAAGTGTGCACAGGAATATAAAAGTTCTTGTAGAGCCTTTTCATAAGCCAAGCCACTGATTGCTCTGAAGAAAGTTTTAGATATATTTAGTATTATTCCATATACGTGTAGATTTAAATGAATATTGTTGCTAAAAATATGATATCGCTGATAGGTATAGGAATATGTAAGAGTTGTTTGCCGGCGGCTGGTCCGGCGTCATACCTCCATTATCATAATGACTGAGCTCATCATCATACGTGAAGACTCTGCTGCATCAGTGACAAATTGCCTCGGACCATACTACTAATACCACACTCTCTGTAATCTCAGTCCCAACTATTCCCACCACCATCATATCGCCAAGGTTCATGTATCAAGGTGCTGTCGTCCCCGTTAATTAGGTCCTCTAATGTATTGGCTTAGAATATCACCCAAAGACAAGTTTAAAATATACAAGTGTATGCATTGAAATGTATATGAACTAAAGATGCAATCTTTATACAACTTTATTGAAACTAAAATCTTTTTATCTCCATTATGTAATGCCAGTACGATTATTAAAAAAAAATATACTAAAACGGGCTTAAGCGTTTTTTTTTTTGTTTAAAACAAATAATTTAATAATAATAAAATAATTTATTATGACAGCTTGAGAATCTTTGGTTTTATTAATGAGTGAATATATGTTGTCATTAGAGAATAAACTAAACTAAAATAACTATGTTGTCATCGCATTTTTCCATTGATGTACTGAAATTATATTCTGCCGAAATCAATTTTTTTGGTCCAAGGTTTTTACAATTTTCTGGTATGTTAGGACTGAGACTTACTTTTAGGATCACTAAAGACACTAAAAGCAATCTGATTACTCCCGGATAGGCGTTAATTCATCTAATTGCACTGTAAAACTCTGATTACACAAGATTCTAAAGTTAGATTAAGTCTTCTATAAAGCTGTTGCCTATATAGTTTTTATTTCAATAAAATTGATTACAGTTGCACTGACAATTATTTTTAGTAATAGTAACACTTTTGTAAAAAGTAAATTATATTATTAATCGTTATGATTTAAAAAATATTTTATTAAACCGTTAACAATACTTTAAGATCATTGAGAATTAAAATCATTCAAAAGGTTTTTTACAAACGCCGTTATTACACGCATATAAGCACAAAGTGGTTATTCTCTTATGAATATATTTTTTAATAACACAAATATTTTAACTAAAAAACATACACGCTTATACATATGTATTTAAAAAATTATCTAATATGATAAATAGCAAAGTGCTTTGCGCCGTTTTGTTGACTTTTTTCATTTGAATTCTTTCGCGCTTAGCATCGCGTTGTTTGCTTTTATCTGATATTTGAGTTGGATCTTGAAAATATTCAAGTGTTAGTACACTGAGTATTTTTAATACATTTATTCATCATTCAGTTTTATTACGCGAGCTTTACAGCCTATTAACCACCTCGTAACTGTAATGGAAATCATATTTAACGGGTGCTTTATTAAATGATTTACTTGCTTTATGATCGCTTCAATATAATTTTTGAAAACTGTCTTATTATCATGTTAGTTTATTGTTGAATTTATATTCTCATGTGGGGAAAAATATATCGTTTAATTTTTATTTTAATTGAAGTCAGTCCTTGGTTGATCAAAATGTATGGGTTTATTCATAAAACTCTTTTATAATATTAAAATATTTTTTGTTTTCTATTCTGTTTATATACATCATGCCAATTACAAAGTTTATATTGAATTTATTTATTATATTCTATTTCTAGATAGTGTTTATAGTATGCTATAAAAGCGGATCATGGATAATGCGTGCAGGCGTGCTGACCAGTATTGTTCAGTGGAAAATAATTTGTTTAGAGCACTGCTTTTATTGGATATTATAAATTACAGTTGACCAGTAATAATATATAATATATATAAAATATCATAATACTTCGACCCATATATCTAGGACAACAGAACAGCCTGTACTATCCAAAGACTAATGACTAATTACCTGCCTTAGCTACCGTAAGTTGTGACCTCGTCTCGTTATAATATTATGCCAGATACCTTGTTTATCGTTATTCAATAAAATATTTAATACGTCTATAATATAGATTGTAATCGTGTCCTGATTATGATTTACAAGCTTATATTGTTTTCATGGGAAAATATACGCTTAGAATGACTTATTATTATAAGAGTGTTCAGTAATTGATACATTTTTTGCTTTGTTTGAAAAATACAACAAATCATTAAAACCCATTCCGATGTTTATTTTTTTCATCTTCGAAAATTGTCACCCCTATGGTGATTTTCACACTTATTTGACATTTTATTTTTAATTTTGAAACAAACTATTTTTTATACTATGATTTTGAAAGTCGCCAATTTGAAATGAACACGCACGTCTTAGTTTGTGAGAAACGGTAAAAACCCTAGTGTGTTTGTGTGTGGATTTTGAGATAATAATAGAACAATAAGTGTGACGAGAAACGGTTCTTGTTATTTAATAATGAAAAAATAAACCGATTAAATGCGATTCTCAATTTTGTGTGGTTAATAATGATTGTTATGAAGATCGACAGCAAATCGTAATATTTTGGCACTCATGTTGCAGCAGTTTATTGCAACATATTTGATTACGGTTTATGCATGTTTTGGAAAGACTTTATTGGTTGTCGTTTACGACTTTCGTATTGTAAAAAATGATAATTGCGTTTTTTCGTCTTTACGACCAACTTATATTCCCGACCGGCTAAAAGTGATGCTCAAATTTCTTAACCCTTAAAATTTAATGTTTTAACATGATAGTATATTTATTTTATTAGTTTTTCAAAACAAAATTTCAATATGTATTTTTAAAATGTTTTTTTTTCTCTATGATGATTTTTCCAAATAGCGATTTTATTATATTCAGTAGCGCCGATGACATATTTTCAAAGTCGTTGACTCGAAACGGTCGACCTGTTTCCTTTGATTTTTTTTACTTTCAAACTTGCATACTGAATTTAGTTTATCGAGTTATTCGATACGATGTTGCATTTTCATAATAATGGCTCGGATCGTGTTCGTCGCTTTTTACATACAATCGTTTCTTCTTATTTATTTTTTTACAACCTTCATTGTTCCATCGAATTCTTAATAATAATAATTATCGACCCCCTCTTATTTATATGGCTTTACAATATTATGACAGATACGTTTTTAATACTGCCAATAAAAATAAAGTGCATTGTTAGATTCGGTACTAGCGCCCATGTGTCCGATAGAAGGATTTATTAACATCGGGGGGTTTATTTTATTATTTAAATAGAATTAGGTATATAAGATACCTGATTTATTGTTTTTCCCGATCCGTGATTTATTTGAATTAAGTGTACATTCTGATCATGTTTAAACAAATATTCGATCAAATTCAAGCTCGACGAAGAATTTGAATAACACGTTGAAATCTCCAGTTAACTCGCAAGGCGTCACCGTGCATAATTTTACAATATTAATTTTTTTCACATACACGATGATTATTTCTATTTTGTTTTTATGCATTGTCGGCATATCAAAAATGTTGTTAATTTATTTTTATTTGATCGTGTCTTCAATAGATCTTCTCCTATTATGTGTCTGTCTCTCTATAAATAATATTAATTGCGTGTTTACTTTTTGTGATTGTCTAATATTTATTAACAAGTTCATTCACATTCCATCGACATATTATTTTTATATAAGATATACCAAATTCCTGCCTCATAGCAAACGATTGATTATAATGAATAAAAATATGTATCTTTTTAACTTCCTATTGTTTAACAACTTAACACTTTGATTATTTATATCCGTTTATTTGCATACGGGATAATATTGCCAATAGTATTATATACAAATTCTATTTCAAATTTGCTTTATATTTATAGTTTTTTTGTGCACAGAAATGCTATATATTCTTATTTTTACGTATTATACTGTAGTTAATGTGTTTTTTTTGTCGTATAACTGTTTAATGATAAAAATTTCAGAATGAAAAATATTTACACAATGTTTTAATACGCCTATAAATTACGGGTATGGGCGTTTTTTTTTGCTGTACATTAAAATGTTCAAATATTAGGCTTAGAGATAAGATATTGTATTTTAGGAACACTATCTTATTGAATGTCCTGGCTTTTGTAAATAATTACTATATGTTTAGTTGTTGGCAGAGGTTCTAAGGGCCATTTAGGAATAACACATTCATAATATTTCCATAGAAATGTCATAAAATGTCGGCGGTTGCATAATGTATTGTGGTAACGTGTCATCATAAAGGAGAGTCCGTATGTAATTTTGGCGTCATTTGTCGCAAATAACGGATAATCTTTCACAATAATCATCCGCATCACAATTGAATTTGAATTTTATAAATGTGCTTGTGTGGTTTTTAATATATTGCCTTTCAGTGTATTGTTCGAATTCGTCAGTAATGTTGCATTCATAAGACATAATAAATGACAGACGTCTCGCGCCTCTTATACGTGATTCGTATGCAAACAACCATCTATGTATATTGTTATATTTTAATAATATTGTATTTAGTATTTTAGAGAAGCATTGCCAATAAGCATTCAATGTCATTTTTGTGGCTAATGTCAAAGATTCTTGCATAAACATTGTCATTGCATAATTATTGAGCTGAAATGAATTAAGTGTGCTGATTTTAACATGCCTCTATTTTTTTGTTTCATCATATTCTATGGAATTAAAAATATATTGTTTTACTGTTTTATATGTGAGGGAAATGGAGCAAAAATAAACACGTTTCAAATCTGAAAATAATAATTATTCTATCGCGTTTTATTAATTTAGTTCTGAATTAAACAAATAAAACAAAATAGTATTTAAAAAATAAAAATTCCAATGGATTGACAAAATTCTACATTGTATATGAGTTAAAGACTATAAGTCTTAACCTCTCATATTAAATATTTTTTTTTTATAAAATTCTCATGTTAAAAAGATTTATATACTCTGTAAACCTACATCAGTCTAATTCATAAGATGTTTTGTATTATCAAACTATGAAAAATTTAATTTTAATAAAGAAATTGTATGATATTATATATATACTATAAGCTTTAGCTTATCATCATCAGTCTAAATCAAATTTATAATTATATACAAATTAACAATTAGTGGGGATTCTAGACAAATAAAATAATTCTCTAAATTACAAATATCCAAACATATTAATAAAAATGGAATTTCACCAAGAAAATTATGTTAATCTTTCATTTAAAATAGTAATATTTTGAGAGATATTATAGTTTTGTAATTTATTATTTATTCGGTATGAATATTTACAAAATTATACGGGGACATTTTTTTCACGAATAATTTATATAAGGTTAAGTTTACAGACATTTGACATAACGAAAATAATATTATTAACCATAATTAACACAGCACATATATGTCTTTACCATGTTAGGTTTTAGTTATTTTTCATACATACAATGTTATTGATGAATAAATTACACTGCATAATATTTTCAGTGTATCGCCATTGCGTTGTGCGTTATAAGCTGTCTATCAGAATATCGATACTAAATCATGATCATCTCACTAGACACGTGTCTGAACCCTTCATTGTAACTTATCGATTACTAAATCCAACTACACATGTTGTATATTCCATTGTATTATATTGTAGAGACGGTATCTTTGGTCGGTGTCGATGTCCTTTGCATTGATTGGGTTCACTGTGACTTGGCATTTGTTCGCTGTCTCGTTTATATGGTATACAAAGTTCACTGTCACTGTCATGTGCTTCTAACACTCTACTATTTGGTATCATGACTCATTTTTCACAAATACATATCAGATGACTTAGATGCGATTTGCGCTGAATGGCATCTTCCAATGGATAAATGCTGTTTACTTTCGAAAATATTATTTCAAAAGAAGAATGATTTTTTAATTGTATTGATAAAATATCAAATCAATTTTATGAAAATGCAAACAGTTACTTGCAGTAAAGCTTTTATATATTTATTTATTTACGCTCCGACGAGCTTTTATTTTTGAGAGGGTTTTTTTATACACAACAACGTGTTAATTGTCTGTCGGTGATCTTAATAATTACTAGTTACACAGATCACCGACTTAATAATCAGTATTTACCTTACAATACAGGAAAGCAGAGTAAATCTGGATCAAGACGATCTATCGGGATTTTATTAATATTATTCCCGATCTCCCAGTCGTAATAACCGATTAAATCAATTTAAAAATTCTTGACTTGAATGGGATTTGAACCCATGACCACAGTATTTGTAGCCACGCTTCTTATCCCCCGGCTTTACGCTGGTTATTATGTAACTTTTTTAACTCTTATTATTAAGTATACATTATGATATTTTATTCATTATCGAAGCGATATCGCGTGTATTGCAGATATATTCCAATCATTGTTTCATGTGTTTGTAATCAATAATAGTGGTTATTGATAACTACATACTGTGGACAATCAACAGATTATAGTTTGTGTTGTGTCAATAGATATTGTATATATTATCTTGATAGATATTGAACAGAATGATCCTGCAGCTCCATACCATACAAATAGATTCTAATCTTCAATTAACTATTTGTGATCGGATGAACAATCTAACAAATGATTCGCAACTCTTTATTGCATAATAATTGGATTTCAAATACAATCCTAATAAGTCGCGGATTGCGTGCCGTGTTGTATACCGTTAAGTAATATCATCATCGTTTTTATAACGAAAATCTTTAAGAAATCTCTAATTTTATAATAAAATCAATTTTTAACCAGCGTGATATCTCAGGGGATAAGAAGCGTGGCTACAAATATTGTGGATATTGGTTCAAATCCCACTCAAGTCAAGAATTTTTAAATTGATTTGATCGGTTATTACGACTGGGAATAATATAAATAAAATTCCGATCGATCGTCTTGATCCAGGTTTACTCTGATTTCCTGCATTGTAAGGTAAATAATGATTATTAAGTCGGTGACCTGTGTAACTAGTAATAGTTAGGTTCACCGACAGACCATCAACACATTGTTGTGTATAAAAAAACCCTCTTTAAAAAAATAAAAAAGCTTCTCGGGCGGTAAATAAAATAAATAAATTTATGAATTAAATATAAATTATATACCTACTCCTAATAAGATGCACTCACCAACATGTGCAGATTAAATGCATGTTAATCAAATAAAAAAGCACACTCGTAGCATTAGATAATATTTATATAATTTTTTATACGATGTTAGTTTCTTGTGTTTTATTTGTGAAGCTTGGGACATATGAAAAATATGGCGCGAAATTGATCATGCCACGTGACATCACTGCTCCATAATTCATGATGTTGAAGGGTCTCGATTTTGACCGATAAGATCCGTTAGCGGGTTTTTTTAAACCCACACTCTATAAAGTCATGATATAATAAAAAATAATTTAAACTTAAATTAATCGTGTTGATTCCATTAATATACACACGAGATGTCTTACTG
Organism: Agraylea sexmaculata; assembly: GCA_022606485.1. NCBI lineage: Eukaryota > Metazoa > Arthropoda > Insecta > Trichoptera > Hydroptilidae > Agraylea > Agraylea sexmaculata. The sequence continues at coordinate 65,117 of JAGTTH010004517.1, forward strand.
TGGTCATACTCGTGATTCTTTTAGACTTGTTCAGATGACCCTTAACCCTGGTTTTACATCCATCTTAAACACGATGAAGAGTGTTTTGTCGGATTGAATCAAGTTCTTGAGATGTTCCAACCTGTTGTTCGTGAAGTGAAAACAGCAACGAGTCGAACAGTGGTAAAAAAAGCTCCGAAACGGTGATTCCGTTAGGCCAATTTCGATGGACACAACATCTCTGTAACTACGGTTTATAATAAAGAAGAGTTTAGTCATACTTACAAATATTTATCACAAATACGCTAATGAGGCTTTCTATATCGTTTCATTACATGTTTGGTTATATATAGTATTTTTTTAGTTATTAATTTTGACCAGAGGTTGATATTTTTATAGGCCCACTCAACGACTCCTACTTCTGTTTTAAGATATATTGGATATTGCGTAATGTAATACTTCCAGTAGTCAAACTTGTATTCAAATAGCTTTTTAATTAGCGGCGACATGTGCGATCGAACTCTCTGCTAATGATTTATATCTGACTGAGATTATCTCCAGGTTACCGTTAACCCTGCAATTAAATCACTATTTCGGATGGAGCCAATCTCTAATAGCTGCCTGTGAGATCAACCGCGATATATACTTGTTAAATACACGATATATTATTAAATAAATTGGGCTTGTTTCATGAAAAAAAAATCGGATTTGGGTACTAATGCTTGTTAATTTATAATTTTGAACGTTTTTAATACTACACAATTGTAAATTATTAAATAACGACACTCGTTACAATTAAACACTTCAGATAAGAAACATTTAATGTTGTCTTAATTAAATATGTTAAAAGATCGTTTAACAAGTCGTTAATTCCAAATGAACGGTACTCGAATGTCGATCTATGCGTAAGATAATGTCTTATTTGTCTAATCAATGTGTTTTCTTGTTTGTTCACAGGTAAGGCTCTGCTGTTTTTAGACCGTCTAGTAAGTAATTTAGTCAGTAATAATAGTTGTATGTAATATGGGCACTTAGCCATGGATCGTTGTGCAAAATGGCGTAACAGATTTGTACATTAAGATCACAGCACACGTTATCGTATCATTGTGAAATGCAGTCTGGCTGTAATGTAAATATTGAAGATTATACTAAACATCACCGAATGTTATTTTAATGGATGTATATTTTTATAATACCGAACAGACATACACTTATAATTTTTCATATAAATGTCGATATTTTCGCATTATTATTCAACAGTTGTTACAATAATCTACTCCAAAATTATGTCAGGTTTTCTGGATGCTATACACAAAAATAATCTTTAAATTTTTAATATGATAATAAATCATCGTCATATCTCAAGGGATAAAGGGACAAGGGTGTACAAATATTATGGTCATTAGTTTAAATCCTGCTCAAGTAGAAAAAAAACAATATTTGATCGGCTATTACGACTGGTAATAGATAGGGAATAATATTATTAAAATCCCGATCGATCGTCTCGATCCAGGTTTACTCTCATTTCCTAGATTTTAAGGTAAATACTGAGACTATTATGATTAAGATCACCTAGAGACAATTAATTAATACGTCGTTGTCTTTAAAAAACCAAAATTTGTAATAAAAACCTTCTCAAAAAGCGAATCCGGGCGTATATAATTAAATAAACGGGTTATAAGTTGGAAAGAGCCGCTCTGTCGGTGACCTGTGTAACTAGTAATAGTTAAGATCACCCACAGACAATTAATTAACACGTTGTTTTGCTTAGAAACTAAAATTTATGAAAAAGCCCCTCGGCGCGTATATAAATAATAAAATAAATAAATGATCTTTCGACTAGTTAGAATTATTATCACAAACCATAATCAGTGAATATTGGTGTTATCCTTCTTTTTAATTGAATATATGCCCGCTTTATATAATAATAAAATTAGTCTGATATTATACGTAATTTAGATATTGCATTATTAATTCAACCTTCAATCGTGTCCAGCTGTTTATTATGTTTCTGTATCGATGGTTGTTGTTTTTAAGCATTAAAATATAATTTAATTTAAAAAAATCTTATTTATTTTTAAATACACATACAGTAGTGTAGTAATTTTTGATCAGCATCATTGTCACGAACGTGTTGCATCAGAAGTGAATAGAGAATCACACTAAATGTATCTCGTAATTATGCCGAAGCGAATGACACAGTTTAGTATTTGCAAGCCACCCGCGATGTATCATCTCGTCTTTGTTACATTTCGTGCTTTTTTTAATGAGGAATATATAAATATATTCATAACTTGCCATAAGGCACGTGCTCTTTATTATGTATATGTATGTACAAATAAATCGCTGATGTGACAATCGATTCTTATGCAATGGAGTTCTATTTAGGTGCTATTATGGTTGAATTATATTGGCTTTATATATATATTTTTTGTTGTTAAATTACACGGGTATGGCGTGTCACCAAGTTGGCCATGAAGTGTATATTATACCTGTTCCAGATTCATCACAGAGAGCTGTTCTCCTCGCCAATGCAGTTGACCTAAAACCACTGTATTTTATTTATACGGCTTAAAAAATATTTATACGAAATACTCATCGCATCAGTTTAAAAAGATTTTGTGATTGTTAATAATACATATCTGGATATCTTTCGTGAAATCGAGAGTAAGTGTCAGAATTAATATAATATACAGGGTGGTCTTGAACTAACTAAGCATATTTTAGGGGGTGGTAAGGTATCGCAAATATAAAATGTTTTTATAATAAAATAAATTTTAAATACAATATAGTATAGAAATCAGTCTTCAATTGTTGACCACGTCTGGGTGGAATTCTATAATTAAATATATTTTATATACAGAATGGGCTTGAAATAACTGAAAATATTTTAGGTGGCGGTAGGGTTTCGCAAGAATAAGTGAAAAAAAAATTGTATAATATATATGTAGATGTATTTCATAGATTTTGGCAAATAGCTTTTGATAATTAATTTTTTGTTGATTAGGTTAGACTTAGTTTTTTTTAAACAATTACGACTTATATACAAAACAGTTTTTCAAACTCCCAAACACCGACGTATTTTTTTAAAAAAAATACTGGCTTAGTTTGTTTGTGATATATCATAATTGGCACTTATTGAATTAAGGAAATAATAAAAATACTTCAATGCCGTTATTCGAAGATGACGAGTCGATATTTTACGTATTCGTTCATAAAAAAGCTGAAGAGTTTCTCTTCAAATATGGGTTTGTATGTACGCGAATGCTTTAATGCAGGTATACCTATATGGTATTTCTATAAAAATATGGCGACTTTTTTTTAGATAATTTAATATATGTTGGGCAAATGAAAAAATCACGATTTGACTGGCGCCATCGAACAAGTATTATTACGTTACGTGACGGACGAGATTTAAAACCTAGTCGAGCCTCTTATTATAATAAATATCTCATTTCATTAATTATTTTATCCGCTAAATACGCCTTTAAACCTGTGCCTTCCGTACACATTTATTTATATCTCGATGCAATTAAAATTGTAAGACTGACATATCTTCGTGTTGTTTGATTTGCTCGTTGCTGATTCTACGTCTGCGAATTCAATTACTTGAATGAAAATATTATATATTTTATTTAGAAAAATAATATTCAGTTGCCACATGTTTAAAGGTATTTGCATCTTGCTAATAATTAGTCATTTATTGATAATATAGGGATTAATTTAATAATTTTAAATCTGCTTGCAACTTATTTAAAAAATATTTTATTTTTAGTTGTATCTAAATCCCATAAAAGTATAAGGCTTTTATGCTTAAAAATCTGTTTTTTTATATACATATATGTAATAATTAACTTTGTAAATATATAAAAATACAATAAGAATCTGTCAAATATAATTGACACAATTGAGACAATAATATAATAATTAAAAAAATATTTTAGATTAAATTTTAATTAAAATAAGTCCACCATGATCTTGTAAAAAATGATGTAACCTTTTACAATTTATTAATATAAATTTAACTATGGTCACATGTATATTTTATATCTAAAAGTACGCTTCTCCTCAGTGACACAGAAAATCGATTTGATTTATGATTGCGGTGCATTCGTTTATGATATTTTTTATTGCAGATTTAATCGATTTTACTAATCAAAACCACTTCGTGCATCCAATATATAATAATATTTACTATAAATGATAGTTCTATTGAACCTGTTGGTGTTTGATTCCTATACCGTTGCTATTGGCGCCGACAATTCATTATCAACACGACCGCCCCTTCATTTTGTCTAGTATTTTTTTATACAAAATTTTTGATAAATATATCTAAAAAACGAGTTTCATAAAAATGTGTGTAATTTGAAGATATTTATTATACGCATTATAAGATAATCACATTCACGATAACGTCTCAAATTCTGCTACCTTATATAAAATATTTGTATAATTAATTAACCACAATTCGACGTTTTTGTTTTGCTATCCGTTAGATATCTTGTTTTATATTAATACGTACAGCCTGTAGGTTGACGGCTATCAATAAAGATTAGACAGACCGTCACCTTTATGATGATTTTGACTCTGTCACTTGTGAAAAACATGTACATTTATATGTCTGGATCGGATTTATTACATCTAATTTATTCTTAATCTAAAGCATCAATAATCAAGTCTACTCGTTTCCTTTATATAATGAAGGATTCTTAATATTCAACGTATTAGTACACGACAGTTCAAATAAGGTAATGTTTTTACATCATTCAATATATGCTTTCGTTAACATATTTTTTAGCAATGGCTTTGATTATGTTATTATTTTCATTTCACAATACTTAACCAGCATAACAGCTCAAGGGATAAGAAGTGTGGCTACAAATACTGTGGTAATGGGTTCAAATCTCACTCAAGTAAATTTTTTTTAAATTGATTTGATCGGATATTACGACTGGGAGATCGGGAATAATATTAATAAAATCCCGATCGATCGTTTTGATTTAGGTTTACTTTGCTGGATTGTAAGGTAAATACTAATTATTAAGTCGGTGACCTGTGTAACTAGTTAAGATCACCGACAAACAATCAACACGTTGTTGCGTATAAAAAACCCTCTTAAAAAAATATACAGCTCCTCGGGGCGTAAATAAATAAAATAAATACTAATTACCTGAGAAGACTATTTGAGTATATTTTTTTAATTTTTCATTAGGTCGTATTGCATTTAATAGTGTAATGAAAGTGTGTGCGTCTATTCGTATACACACCATCGAAATTGAATATTGCCACAATTTCCAATTTTGATGTCTAATCCAACCAAAGAGATAATAGTAGCTCTTAACTTGTCATTTTGCCGATAAGAACTATCATATCAATGTCCAAGGCATGGAGGGATTATCTGTTATATCGCAGAGAGGTCAATGATCCGAATGAGTTTTATTAAAGATTCAATGCATTTTAAACGTACCGGTTCCTAATATATATATTATGGAAGTCGTGTTGAGGTCAGACAACAATTTCCACAATGAAATTCCAGTATAGTTGTTGTTGGTCTACCCACGCATATAAGGCCGTTATATTATTAGGACAGCTTTAATACTGACTGCTACTTAGCGGCTTCGTGCTTCTCCGTTTAAAAAAATATTAATTAACATGTGTCAATAATCGTGGGTCGTACTTGCCCGGTTATTTTGTTTTCCCCAGGGAACGACAACGGACTTCCCAAATAGCCAGCGTCACTTAGATATACCGTTCGAATAGCCTTTGGGACCAAAACACCAACAAATCTGATATTATTATTTAACAACAGTTATCTGTATGAACCCTTCATTGTCATTAAATGTCTCGCAATCCCAATAACTAATGGTTTAAGTTTTAACCCAACCAAAAAATCTGACCCATACACGCTACCGCTAAAGCTACTAAAATCCCTTAATAGAGTCATTCATTATTTTTCTTATAAAATAAAAATATCAAATTATCATTATTTTTCTTATAAAAGCCAATAGATACATTTGTGTTTATGGGTTTATATTCAGCCCGAACTGAAAAAAATATTTGATTGACTATTGCGACAAGGAGATCGGGCATGATAATGATAAAATCCTCATCAATTGTCTTGATACAGCTATAAAAAATATCAAATTATCATTATTTTTCTTATAAAAAGCCAATATATTCATTTGTGTTTATGGGTTTATATTCAGCTCGAACTGAGGAATATAAACAAGGAGATTGGGAATAATATTGAGAAAGTCCACATCAATCGTCTTGATCCAGTTCATCTTTGATTTTCTGGATTGTATGGTGAAAAACCAAATAACAACATTTAGTTAAAATCCCCTTGAGCGTATAGGTTTGAAATATTTAATAGTAATTAAAGTCCTGTATCGTTTCATATCTCACGATTCCCACGACGAAATATTAGATATAGTTCAATTTTGAAATGCCTTGTAAATTGTACAGATAAGGGGGCGGGTCAGATAGATAGAATGACATATCTGAGTAACGGATATTATCGAGATGGTAAAGCACACACTATATTAAACTAACTAAAAAGGTTCGTACACATATGATATCTGAGGTGTAGATAAGGTAAAACCCTGCGGCAATAACAACTACAGGTTTTTTTCTCTCCTCAATTCTCGTTCACCGTTCTATTTCGAAACTGTATTACGTCTAGAATACCTAGACACAACTTGGTGGTTTGTTCGACGAAAAACTACTTATTTGTATCACCTATATAATATATTTGAAGTATCTTAAAGTAAACTGATCGTGGGTGGCTAAAATTATTGTATACATGCATAATTTTAGTAGTTTTGCTAGATTTAGAAGAGTAATATAATTCAACGTCTTAATAGGTTTCTTACGAAATATATTACGACTACGATATGTATGTTTATTACAATTTCTTTATTAAGTATGAATTATACATTTACCACTAAAGCTTGGGATTTCTAGGTGTCGCCGTAAACGTACACCGTAAAGACGATAATAGAGTTTTTTTGATGTACTTTTGATCAGTTTTTTGTTGATTAGTGCCTTGTCTGAGCCTCAGACGAGGCATTAACTAACAAAAAACTGATTATAAGTGTAGCTAAGTAACTCTGCTATTGTATTCAAATTAACGTATGTTTGGGAATGGATTACTTAACAAGCGCATCTTATTTATCAATACAACCTTCCCTACAAACACTGATTAACAATTGTAAATTGATTGTTTGATAATAGAAAGACCAGTTTTTTAAAAAGTATTCGGTCCAGTGCGTACAGAATAACCACAAAGCAATCATAGTAGTTTTGTTATGTCGTCACATTTTCTTCAACTAGAGTGTTTGCGTTTCCTGCGAAAGCCTTTTCTTCTTGTCTGTTGTCATATTGAGTTTTTGCAGCGAGTGTAACAATTCATAAGAAAATATTGCAAAATTGAATACAACATTCTTTTATTAAATCTTTTAAGGGACGCCCCCATTCCTCTAAGGTTTTGTGGTGTTTAGTTAACAAAATTGTTAACGCTGTATCGATTATGGGTCTGGGAGTGAATGTGGTTGTTTATTTGATTAGTACACCACGGGGACATGATTTGGTGTGATCCTAGACGTATGTAGTTACGTAACGGCAAAGCTACATCACATCACATACTCTTCATACGCACACAAGTCACTACTCGTCTCGTCTAACTGTAAACCTGGTTCGGTCACTTCTTACTAGCTTCATACTAAACTATTACACTGCAATCGATAAGCTAACCAAATATGTATATACACACACTTACAACAAATTATACACAGTGGGGTTGTACACATTTTGTCGTGGCTAAGGAGAGAAGAGATGTTGTAATTTTAAGTTTAAGATAGAGATTTATGAATCATATTCTTCCATATTTCTTCCTTATCCCAATCAAATCGGATTTCACCTCGGAATTTGAGCCTAGAATACTGTAATTTTGCATACACCTCTATTTCGATGTTAAAAAAGTGGTTAAGTGTATCAAAAACGTTTTCCAACAAAATTTGTCACAAGTTTGATGGTTTACAATGTTTATTTAGATGTCAACATCATTGGAGCCATGGAAAATGAGATAATGTTGAAAAACTGATTTTATTTGATTTTTCACAAAATTTTTATAACATCAAAAGTGTATGCAAAATTATAGGTTCTTGACTCAAATTCCGAGGTTTTCCCCTTTTTCTTCCCAATTTGACTGGGCTACATACATCTATTCAATTCTATTTTCAACCACATCTGTTACTAAAATGACTCTTAAGCGACAAGCAGATTATTGTGATGATGAAAATGCGTAGATAATTAGTAGTTTGGATTTGAATAAATGAAAAAATCTTGGCTCAGATATCTTGTTGATGAAATTTTCATTTATTTATATTAAACTTTATAAAACATTTGGCAGTACGTAGTAGTGATGTAACGTAATTTTTGAACATTGGAAATATTTAGTACGAAGTAAAGAGTGATAAAAATTTCACAGAAGAGTTTATTTTTGTTTGTTTATATTGCATCATTTGTTTTGTTCCAAAAGAAATAATTTGTTAAGCTTCATTGCGCAAAATTAAGAAAATAAAGAAATCATTTAAAGAAAATTGTTATAGTAACTTCCACAGTATTTTTTTTTACATAAAATTCCACCAAGAACTATCATATCATACACACTATCAACAATTTAAAGAAATAATGCCAAATTCTTAAATCAAGACTACTAATGTGATCACGAGGCTTAGTAAATTTTTCTTGCATTAAAAATTTACACATTATTATCTTAAGATGGTTTGTTAAAATATTTAAACATTCTTAGAAATTTGTCGAATATTCGATACATCACTAGTACATAGGATTAATTATCCAAGATTAGGATAAGTGCTTGAAAAATATTTTATTAATTCTATGGTGATATACTTTATACTGGATAATATTAAAATAGCATCAGAATTTCTTCGAAATAACTTCAGACGATAGTTTCTCAGAATGACACGCAAATGTTGCAGCATTGTCGAATATTGTATAGGCACTATCTGTATTAAACTAATATTAAGAGCCAATTTATTGTAAATTGCACAACGGTCCCCTTTTCAATCTTGACCGCAAATTACACTCGAAAAAGTATTGTAATCTGTTGTTCGTCTTGGGCAAACAAGACAAAATATAAACAAATGTTTTGCAACTTCCCATTCGACCGCACGCCTTCGCTACGCAACGTTAATTTAAAATTAATAGTTTGTATAAAATACGGGGCCTCGTTTTGAAATATGGATCGTTTTATGAAATCATAATTATTTGAATATGTATTTTTTACTGTAACCTATCACGTGTACGTGAGACAACATCGCCCTTTCCCTTCACCTTTTCGCGAATTCAATCTGACCTTTGATAATTTAAATCCTGTTTTCGCGATCGAAGTAAAAAGCTCGGACATCTTCATCGCATGCTAATTAAATATAATAATTTGCACAGTACATAAGGGTTGTCTTCTGATGTTAATGGGCAGCATTACACAGTATTAATGTTGAATGAAAGCAATGAATTAGTTGTTATATAGTGAAAATAATCGCACATTATCATACAGTACTCGCATAATGTGCGTTCTAAACGAGAATTACCAGAACCGCCAACGCTAAAGCCGAACTATCATTATCATCAACTACGTCATCAATTACCATTATATTATATAATTATTATCATTATTGTACATGCAAATTTTATAGACTGATCATTATTATAATAGTTTCAATCAGATTTACAAACTCGTTATCTCAATTAATATCCAATGTAACTATTCAAATGGCCGATAATTATTTCATATTATTATTATCAACCATTTAAAACTGCATTTTTAACTTTAATAAATTTATTATGCCCCGTTTATACCTTTATATCTTAACAAATCGTGGTGATACATACATATTTTTTAATCCCAGTCACAATTTTAGCACAACAATGATCAGGCAATATTTTGTTACAAAAAATATCTACACTTTTTAAAAATTTATTGTATAATATATATCATTGTCTAAGGTGTGTGTTTGTTGTATGTATGCATGTCTGTGCGGATCCCTCAACCATCAGTGTTACCAAATGGAAGATAATATTTTGTTTAATGATTTTACTACAATTAATACATGTCTAAAATCTTGAAACGGGTATTTAAATGATAATAATATTAAATTAATTTCAAAATAATATAAGACATATTTAAAAATGCATAATAAATGACAATTTTCAAAAAACAGTATTTACTGGGAGACTCGCTTTTTAAATATTGTGATGAGTGTTATCATCATATGAAAACCGTATTAAATTATTTTATTTATAATATACTCAAAATAAACAACTTATTACCGTTTTATTAAAAAACCAAGCAGAACATCAAAAAACATTTACAAATTGAAGATTTCAATTAAAATTACCCTGGTGTAGATATAAAATCTTGTTGGGATATGCACATTCAAATTAAAGTTATTGAATATTTATTAAAAAAAATCAAATATAGAGAAGGGATTTAAAAAATATTTTGCAACCTTCTCTTTGCATCTACAGTTTAATTTTAAAATTTGTGGGTTCATACATATATCATCAAGCAGAATTTGCTAAAAAATGGGTTTGTTGTGGTTCCGTTTTCTACTCGCCTTGTTCAGATTGCTCTATTTATTATCCAGAAGAGTTGGTTTCACACACACTTTTGTCGAAATGCTTTTGAACCAGCCTTAATCAATAATAATTCTACCATTTCTTTCTTGAAAAATATGTATATAAGGCGTTGCCATTCTAGACTCTGAAATTTGGATTTCACAGTTCATTTATCACGGTGTCAGTAATATTGGCGTATAATAATTGTTCCAAAAATACACCTAGTTCATAGAATATACATAACATCGAAGTTGAAAGGCTTACAATGTACAATGTGTGCAGTTGTTGGTCGGTGTGAGGATTAATAACAGTCATTGGAAATAATTTCCTGTCTGTGGCTGGGTTTGCATATTATAATGAATAAATAAAAGCACATTATTGAGTGGCTACACCTCTTTGAAATATATCGTATCGTTTATATAACTGCCAGCTACACTATGTCGGCAAACTCTCATTCATTATTTTTCGTAATAAACCATCATTCATACTGGATATACTGCATTATAATTAAATCACCTTCAACTACTGCGCGACCAGTAGAAAATTGATTTTGTTAAATATATACATTTTTTTAGCCATAATTATCATCGAAAGACAAAGAAAATGCTCCATCAAAGTTCTTAACCAGTGCATGTATGTTTCAATATTTTTTCCACATATTTGGTTAGTTCAAAATATAGATACAGATTTCAGCATTTGTTCTTGAATTGCAAAAAAAAATCATAAAATATGATATACAGAGATAGTGATGTGATTTCAAATTATTTATTTTATTTGATCCACACAAATATAGATCGATTAAATATTTACTGTGGGTAAGTAAACAAAGCTCTTATCAAATATATTCAAGATTCACTTGTATAAATATTATTATGTATTTATGAGCGAGAGTATACAGAACCGATGCAATTTTATTTATTAATTCATGTCATATAATCGTTTCAAAAGGTCAAAATCTTTATTGTCTCATATAACACGTTGACTCTTGATTGACTTTTACCGCCGAAACCGAAGTTTGCATGGCTCGTTAGCTAAAATTTTGCATTCCCAACAAGGGAAACACCAATAAATAATATGGTATTTTATTAGTTTTTGGACTTAGGATAGTACGGTTAAATTTACGAGTATGTCCGATGACCGAATCGAATGAATAAATTAAAGTGTTACACTTTAATGAATGTCAATCGAATTCCAGTTTTAATTGTAAATACATTGTAGCATGTTTACAATGCACCTCAGGTATAATCACTGTGAAGCAGAATAATCTTGTTTTAGAATATTATTTGTCTGAATTATCATTGCGTTAGGTTTTTAACAGCCAATTTTGTCACGGTAAGATTTAATGCTTTTTGTGTGCATAGTAAAAGGAAGAGGTGTTCATAATAATATCCGCTGGTCAATAACACCTGTTAAATGGAATGTCTCTTTTGATATGCAAATCTACCCGTAACTCTTATATTGTATAGAAATCTCTGTATCTCATTCAACTTCTAGTCACAAATAAGTCATCACTGCCGCATTCGTGCTCTTCTCTTACAGCATTCTATTTGCAAGTCAAACTTATTGTCGATTATTCACGTTGTTTGTCGGTTGTGGCTCTCTTTGAGAACCACTTAACCGTGTCTAAGCCCTATTATGTTACTCTGCTGGCTTGGCATTTTAAAATTTATAATACCCGATCAAATTCAGTCTATGACTTCATTCAGATTGACTGTATAGAAAGTATGCACAATACACTTTCAGAAATTTAATACAAAAAAATGATTGATACCACGAATTTCTAATACAATCCTGTTATTAATTTAAGTAAATTGTATTAAAATAATACAGCATCGAATCCTGCACAATTTACTTGGTGTATTGTTGAGATAATTAATTATTTCAATTTTATACAATATGTTGCCGTCTGGGTGGAATTCCATAATTAAAGATATTTTCATATACAGAATGGAATTAATTGAAAATATTTTAGGTAGTGGTAGGGCAAATATAGGCGAAAATATTTTATTATTAATTTTAAATATTAATTACGTATTTAACAGAGATAATGCAGACGTGACAGTACATCACAGAAACAGCTGATTCCAAGATCGTGGTACAGACTTGATACCAAAAGCACTATTAATATTTTAAATTATTAATCAATAATAATTTAAAAAATATATATTTTAACTTATTTTTACAAATCTTTAACACCCCCTAAAATATTTTCAGTTAATTCAAGTCAGTTCAGACATATTAATTACACAGAAAATACTTTAACCAGTTTTTAGTATGACAATACTTTAACCAGTATTAAAGTATTTAAATTGAAAAAATTGTTGAGTAAATTAATTTCATACAACGAATATTATTTGATAACCATTGATGTAAACGTTAAATAATCGGCGAACACTGTTAAATCATGTAACTTAAAGGCGCTTCAAATATCAGAATTAAAACAAATAAATTATTTTTATTAAACTGAATAATCTCACGGGGATGTATACAGGGTAAAGTCATTGACCTCACATTAAATGATTTCAACCTTACTGGTATAAACTAAACTGGTGTACAGATATGTTCTGTGGTTAGTGTAGTGCTGTAGGAGCCGGTATATTTCGGTACACTCCAGACAGATTGTACATGTAAGTATCATCTATCACAAACTCAAAGTCTGGAAGCTCTTTTTGCCATCCTGTGCTCTCCAAAGGCCACATTTATATCGGTAACACATCATACTATTCTCTCCGTGTGAACATTTAGTCTACTCCTAAAATCAGGTCGATGACTGACGGTCTATTTTTTTAAACATGGTGTAAATTCGTTTCACAAATCGATTTTTTCCTTTACACTATAATGTTTGGTTTCGCATGTCTGTCTGGCTGAATGCTCTCTTTCAGTTGTAAATAGAAAACTCAAACAGGTCGTGCTTTTATCGTTTCACACAATAAAAAAAACCGGCTACTCTTCGTGTTGCTATCCGAGTATTGGAATTCAAATGGAAAAATAAAAATTGGTGCTATTTGTCGAGTTTTCCTGTACAACGTAGAGACGGGTTTATAAATACATACAATTAATATTTAATTGCCAAGTTTTCTAATGTTTTATTTTCTTTTGTTTCAGGTAAGCATTCAAAGATTTTTAATCAAATGTGTATTCTTCATGTTGGAGTATAATTTCCTGAAATACATATAATGTATCCACCTCTGAAAAGTTCTCCCGGAGACGAGGAATGAGTGTATGTGAAGTTATTTCTGTCTTCTATTCCCATACTGCGTGTTGCAAGTTCTTCTCCCTCTATAATTTTAAATTAAAACTTAAATTGAAATATACGGATTTTTTACTACGATAGTTATCCGTAGGAGTAACTGCATTTAAACAAAAATATTAATCATAATAGCCAGATAGTTATACAAGTATAGAAAGCAGTTATTGACTGAAAAATCATTTTACATTCGCGACGTCTTCCTATTTCGAGTCCATCCATAGTCAAACGTCAAAAATTACGGTATGTATTTTCATTATATTATTTCTTGTGATTTAAGAAATAGTTATTGGATATAATTGAAAGAGTTGGGAAGCATGTTATGTGCATTTGGTCGACTGTCGCCATATACTTTGGTTATTTTTAAGTCTTCTCCTAAACAACTAACCCATAATGCATCAACTTTCGTGAAGGTAAATGTTTTACATCGTGTAAAACATTCAATCTGGATATTCGTATAATTATATATCTTTCAACAAAAATCATACCATATAGATTATACTTTCATTTACCCTAAAGCACCAAAAATTAAAAAGATTTAATTATTATTCTTCTGACAAAGGAGAATCTTTTGGTCCAAAAACAACTAAAACATAATACTGGTCGAAAAAACAGAAAAAATAAAAACAGTTATTATTTTTGTGCGTTTTAAGTATTTTAATTATTATCAAGTAGTGAGTTATTTATTTAAATTGTATTTTATTATAAAACCTACTTCAAAGTTTATTCCAGAAACACCCGGCGTTGAAAATTTTCAGACATACAACTGATTATCGTATTTTTCATACATTTATATGGGAAAATTTGCTTCGTATAACGAGCGTTTCGCATTACGAGCATGTGCCTGGAATGGATTAAAATCGTTATAAAGGGGTTTGCTTGTACATTTTTTTTCTCTTAGAAGCAACGCTTAGACTAATTATAATAATAGTATAATCTGTAAAATGCGAGAGTTTTTTTTATTATCTCAAAAGGACGCGCTTAGGGTGTTACTGCAGTAATCGCCACGATTATTTATTAGTTGGGGCTGAACTCCCGTAAATGTAGTAAAATAATGTCGTTAGTATCTCGCTTTAAATAGACTAGTGTTAAGTAGCAATAAAAGCAAAAACAATGAACGGAAATCAATCATTATGATTTGCATATTGAAATTGCAGCGGGTAGTTGACGGGCCCGGTCATAATTCTGCTTAAATTGCTCCGTTCATCTCGGCTCAAGGATACCCACTGCATTGGCTCTATATCTCATGCTGCTAACTTGCCATTCCACATCTGCGACTTTACATATATCATACACTTTATATCACCTGCACTGATAACATATTGAATATCTTCACCACTGGACCATTAGAAGACGGCTTTGATAAATCTATTCTAGAACCGGTTGCGAAATCGTGTGTATATTATAATAATTTCATCAATAATATTGCACTGCTTGCCTAGATTGATTCATAATATTATATAACTGCTTTCTGTATTAGAAAACCGAACTCGTTCTATACCCACATTACTTATCTCATAAAACTCGTCCCCTCATACGTTTAGTTTAACTGTTACTTTTGACCGATTATTCCCAAAAAATATGTAGGAACAAACAGTAAGGAAATACTGATTAATGTAGAGGAGTGTAAGGGTAGAAATTAATGGTGATGGATAGTGACTCTAGTGTCGCAACGGACCGTGCCACGAAAATAAGTTACGTTATTAGATATTTAACTTATTATTATTTAGGTTTTAATAAAGATATCAATTTATTAGCATTTTTGTAAAAAAAATATAAATACAATAGAGACTACTTTTTGTATTGTAAATGCCATTTTGCTACTTTTTTGCAGCGACATTTTATAAAAATAAGTGCTAATTTTTGGCGGACTCTGGTTATTAGATATTGTTAGGCAAAACCTTTTCCAAGTAACTACACTTAAGTTTACATTAAGTGATTTAGCTAATAAATCAATTATACGAAGTTAAACCGTGTTGCGATATTCACATTTAAAACAAAATAGTTCACATCGCCCGCTGATGTTTTTAACATTTTTAATTGAATATATTAATCCTCGATTTGCGGTAATCAATTTTTTTAATTGTACTGGAATAAATTTAATTTTGTAAAAATGCAGTTTGGACAGTAAAAATATCGTAAAAAGCTTTTGATATGCGTTCTTATAGTTATTTTACGATTTACACGTGCATTAATCGCAGCCAGACACAATAAAATGTGAACAATTGTTTTTATTGTTTCCGGCCAAATTTTTTTCTCGATATTATTTAAAATTATGATTTTTCTGTATTTGTAGGTATATAAGGTGTTTTTGTCTACAAAATGAGTATGAAATGTGACGTTTGGAAAGCAAAATTGGCAACTCTGGCGGCTCAGTGGTGGTTATCCTTGAGCGAGCGTCTGTTCGAGTCCAGGACTGAGTAGAGTACGACAGGAAAACTCGTTATTTTGGTATTATATATCGCCCATATCGAATTGCATCGAACAGGTGCTATTATTATCATCGAATTGCATACAAACTAGAATAATATCATTTAGATCTGCATCTGGTCCAACCTGTCGTCTATTTATGTATCTTAGAATATCTCGTATTTCGTTGCTGTCGACGTGTCTTGTCAATATAAACCAAACTATTTGTATTCTACTCAAATAACCAAATATCAATTTTCATATATTTTTATTATATATACGAATTTATCATGACATTTAGGATGAATCAGGCATTACATTTGAAATAAAAAGGACCTTTTGACATTGCGAAGAATTCTAATTGGTTAAATCGAAACGCATGACAGGTAGTTCAAAATATAGATACAGATTTCAGCATTCGTTCTTGAATTGCAAAAAAAATCATAAAATACGATATACAGAGATAGTGATGTGATTTCAAATTATTTATTTTATTTGATCCACACAAATATAGATCGATTAAATATTTACTGTGGGTAAGTAAACAAAGCTCTTATCAAATATATTCAAGATTCACTTGTATAAATATTATTATGTATTTATGAGCGAGAGTATACAGAACCGATGCAATTTTATTTATTAATTCATGTCATATAATCGTTTCAAAAGGTCAAAATCTTTATTGTCTCATATAACACGTTGACTCTTGATTGACTTTTACCGCCGAAACCGAAGTTTGCATGGCTCGTTAGCTAAAATTTTGCATTCCCAACAAGGGAAACACCAATAAATAATATGGTATTTTATTAGTTTTTGGACTTAGGATAGTACGGTTAAATTTACGAGTATGTCCGATGACCGAATCGAATGAATAAATTAAAGTGTTACACTTTAATGAATGTCAATCGAATTCCAGTTTTAATTGTAAATACATTGTAGCATGTTTACAATGCACCTCAGGTATAATCACTGTGAAGCAGAATAATCTTGTTTTAGAATATTATTTGTCTGAATTATCATTGCGTTAGGTTTTTAACAGCCAATTTTGTCACGGTAAGATTTAATGCTTTTTGTGTGCATAGTAAAAGGAAGAGGTGTTCATAATAATATCCGCTGGTCAATAAGACCTGTTAAATGGAATGTCTCTTTTGATATGCAAATCTACCCGTAACTCTTATATTGTATAGAAATCTCTGTATCTCATTCAACTTCTAGTCACAAATAAGTCATCACTGCCGCATTCGTGCTCTTCTCTTACAGCATTCTATTTGCAAGTCAAACTTATTGTCGATTATTCACGTTGTTTGTCGGTTGTGGCTCTCTTTGAGAACCACTTAACCGTGTCTAAGCCCTATTATGTTACTCTGCTGGCTTGGCATTTTAAAATTTATAATACCCGATCAAATTCAGTCTATGACTTCATTCAGATTGACTGTATAGAAAGTATGCACAATACACTTTCAGAAATTTAATACAAAAAAATGATTGATACCACGAATTTCTAATACAATCCTGTTATTAATTTAAGTAAATTGTATTAAAATAATACAGCATCGAATCCTGCACAATTTACTTGGTGTATTGTTGAGATAATTAATTATTTCAATTTTATACAATATGTTGCCGTCTGGGTGGAATTCCATAATTAAAGATATTTTCATATACAGAATGGAATTAATTGAAAATATTTTAGGTAGTGGTAGGGCAAATATAGGCGAAAATATTTTATTATTAATTTTAAATATTAATTACGTATTTAACAGAGATAATGCAGACGTGACAGTACATCACAGAAACAGCTGATTCCAAGATCGTGGTACAGACTTGATACCAAAAGCACTATTAATATTTTAAATTATTAATCAATAATAATTTAAAAAATATATATTTTAACTTATTTTTACAAATCTTTAACACCCCCTAAAATATTTTCAGTTAATTCAAGTCAGTTCAGACATATTAATTACACAGAAAATACTTTAACCAGTTTTTAGTATGACAATACTTTAACCAGTATTAAAGTATTTAAATTGAAAAAATTGTTGAGTAAATTAATTTCATACAACGAATATTATTTGATAACCATTGATGTAAACGTTAAATAATCGGCGAACACTGTTAAATCATGTAACTTAAAGGCGCTTCAAATATCAGAATTAAAACAAATAAATTATTTTTATTAAACTGAATAATCTCACGGGGATGTATACAGGGTAAAGTCATTGACCTCACATTAAATGATTTCAACCTTACTGGTATAAACTAAACTGGTGTACAGATATGTTCTGTGGTTAGTGTAGTGCTGTAGGAGCCGGTATATTTCGGTACACTCCAGACAGATTGTACATGTAAGTATCATCTATCACAAACTCAAAGTCTGGAAGCTCTTTTTGCCATCCTGTGCTCTCCAAAGGCCACATTTATATCGGTAACACATCATACTATTCTCTCCGTGTGAACATTTAGTCTACTCCTAAAATCAGGTCGATGACTGACGGTCTATTTTTTTAAACATGGTGTAAATTCGTTTCACAAATCGATTTTTTCCTTTACACTATAATGTTTGGTTTCGCATGTCTGTCTGGCTGAATGCTCTCTTTCAGTTGTAAATAGAAAACTCAAACAGGTCGTGCTTTTATCGTTTCACACAATAAAAAAAACCGGCTACTCTTCGTGTTGCTATCCGAGTATTGGAATTCAAATGGAAAAATAAAAATTGGTGCTATTTGTCGAGTTTTCCTGTACAACGTAGAGACGGGTTTATAAATACATACAATTAATATTTAATTGCCAAGTTTTCTAATGTTTTATTTTCTTTTGTTTCAGGTAAGCATTCAAAGATTTTTAATCAAATGTGTATTCTTCATGTTGGAGTATAATTTCCTGAAATACATATAATGTATCCACCTCTGAAAAGTTCTCCCGGAGACGAGGAATGAGTGTATGTGAAGTTATTTCTGTCTTCTATTCCCATACTGCGTGTTGCAAGTTCTTCTCCCTCTATAATTTTAAATTAAAACTTAAATTGAAATATACGGATTTTTTACTACGATAGTTATCCGTAGGAGTAACTGCATTTAAACAAAAATATTAATCATAATAGCCAGATAGTTATACAAGTATAGAAAGCAGTTATTGACTGAAAAATCATTTTACATTCGCGACGTCTTCCTATTTCGAGTCCATCCATAGTCAAACGTCAAAAATTACGGTATGTATTTTCATTATATTATTTCTTGTGATTTAAGAAATAGTTATTGGATATAATTGAAAGAGTTGGGAAGCATGTTATGTGCATTTGGTCGACTGTCGCCATATACTTTGGTTATTTTTAAGTCTTCTCCTAAACAACTAACCCATAATGCATCAACTTTCGTGAAGGTAAATGTTTTACATCGTGTAAAACATTCAATCTGGATATTCGTATAATTATATATCTTTCAACAAAAATCATACCATATAGATTATACTTTCATTTACCCTAAAGCACCAAAAATTAAAAAGATTTAATTATTATTCTTCTGACAAAGGAGAATCTTTTGGTCCAAAAACAACTAAAACATAATACTGGTCGAAAAAACAGAAAAAATAAAAACAGTTATTATTTTTGTGCGTTTTAAGTATTTTAATTATTATCAAGTAGTGAGTTATTTATTTAAATTGTATTTTATTATAAAACCTACTTCAAAGTTTATTCCAGAAACACCCGGCGTTGAAAATTTTCAGACATACAACTGATTATCGTATTTTTCATACATTTATATGGGAAAATTTGCTTCGTATAACGAGCGTTTCGCATTACGAGCATGTGCCTGGAATGGATTAAAATCGTTATAAAGGGGTTTGCTTGTACATTTTTTTTCTCTTAGAAGCAACGCTTAGACTAATTATAATAATAGTATAATCTGTAAAATGCGAGAGTTTTTTTTATTATCTCAAAAGGACGCGCTTAGGGTGTTACTGCAGTAATCGCCACGATTATTTATTAGTTGGGGCTGAACTCCCGTAAATGTAGTAAAATAATGTCGTTAGTATCTCGCTTTAAATAGACTAGTGTTAAGTAGCAATAAAAGCAAAAACAATGAACGGAAATCAATCATTATGATTTGCATATTGAAATTGCAGCGGGTAGTTGACGGGCCCGGTCATAATTCTGCTTAAATTGCTCCGTTCATCTCGGCTCAAGGATACCCACTGCATTGGCTCTATATCTCATGCTGCTAACTTGCCATTCCACATCTGCGACTTTACATATATCATACACTTTATATCACCTGCACTGATAACATATTGAATATCTTCACCACTGGACCATTAGAAGACGGCTTTGATAAATCTATTCTAGAACCGGTTGCGAAATCGTGTGTATATTATAATAATTTCATCAATAATATTGCACTGCTTGCCTAGATTGATTCATAATATTATATAACTGCTTTCTGTATTAGAAAACCGAACTCGTTCTATACCCACATTACTTATCTCATAAAACTCGTCCCCTCATACGTTTAGTTTAACTGTTACTTTTGACCGATTATTCCCAAAAAATATGTAGGAACAAACAGTAAGGAAATACTGATTAATGTAGAGGAGTGTAAGGGTAGAAATTAATGGTGATGGATAGTGACTCTAGTGTCGCAACGGACCGTGCCACGAAAATAAGTTACGTTATTAGATATTTAACTTATTATTATTTAGGTTTTAATAAAGATATCAATTTATTAGCATTTTTGTAAAAAAAATATAAATACAATAGAGACTACTTTTTGTATTGTAAATGCCATTTTGCTACTTTTTTGCAGCGACATTTTATAAAAATAAGTGCTAATTTTTGGCGGACTCTGGTTATTAGATATTGTTAGGCAAAACCTTTTCCAAGTAACTACACTTAAGTTTACATTAAGTGATTTAGCTAATAAATCAATTATACGAAGTTAAACCGTGTTGCGATATTCACATTTAAAACAAAATAGTTCACATCGCCCGCTGATGTTTTTAACATTTTTAATTGAATATATTAATCCTCGATTTGCGGTAATCAATTTTTTTAATTGTACTGGAATAAATTTAATTTTGTAAAAATGCAGTTTGGACAGTAAAAATATCGTAAAAAGCTTTTGATATGCGTTCTTATAGTTATTTTACGATTTACACGTGCATTAATCGCAGCCAGACACAATAAAATGTGAACAATTGTTTTTATTGTTTCCGGCCAAATTTTTTTCTCGATATTATTTAAAATTATGATTTTTCTGTATTTGTAGGTATATAAGGTGTTTTTGTCTACAAAATGAGTATGAAATGTGACGTTTGGAAAGCAAAATTGGCAACTCTGGCGGCTCAGTGGTGGTTATCCTTGAGCGAGCGTCTGTTCGAGTCCAGGACTGAGTAGAGTACGACAGGAAAACTCGTTATTTTGGTATTATATATCGCCCATATCGAATTGCATCGAACAGGTGCTATTATTATCATCGAATTGCATACAAACTAGAATAATATCATTTAGATCTGCATCTGGTCCAACCTGTCGTCTATTTATGTATCTTAGAATATCTCGTATTTCGTTGCTGTCGACGTGTCTTGTCAATATAAACCAAACTATTTGTATTCTACTCAAATAACCAAATATCAATTTTCATATATTTTTATTATATCGACGGGCTCCGCTAAGACGGCGATGAGTCGAAAAACACAACTTTACAGGACGGCCGAAAAACCGTTTTTTTAAGGTTTTTATTTAATATCTCTTTATTCAAATGTTATATCGTTTCACTGTTTTCGGAAAAACGTGCCCCATTGTGTTATCAACATACGAGTATTTTTTAAATATGTAATAATGCAATATTTAAAAGGGGGCAAGCTAAAAATTGTTCTTGTAGGGAAGATTTGCGGAGGGGAAGCGCACGGGAAGGCGATACACGGAGTTATCGCTGTCTTCAATGTCCTTCTTAAAATACTTGGAGATGATAAGTCACACACACACTACTATGCATCACACTCACACAC
Organism: Agraylea sexmaculata; assembly: GCA_022606485.1. NCBI lineage: Eukaryota > Metazoa > Arthropoda > Insecta > Trichoptera > Hydroptilidae > Agraylea > Agraylea sexmaculata. Next base: position 87,399 of record JAGTTH010004517.1, read on the forward strand.
TCTCATCCTAGCTCCCTCACACACACTACTACACCGACACGCACACACCCACAATATCTATTATACTACTATACCTACTACTACTACTAGCCGATATCACTACTTTACCTGCTTCATATAGAGACACTCCACCACTACCTTTAATAAAATAAATAAATATACACAAATACAACCGGTAAATTAGGATAAGCATTGGAATATCTCAAGTGACTAGAATTCCCAACTGATATTATTTTAAGCATTCATTCCTTGACCACTTCACTTAATATGACCATACTCTATAGTGTTTATAGGAATTGCAGTTTTGTTTGAATATAATACAGATAACAAAATATAATGCTTTTTCTCAAAAAGCAATTCAAATAAAGACAAATGGTAAAGATATTCATTCACTCTGTTGAAAAAATGGTTTTATTAGTATACTTTTTCTCATACATTAATATTGAATCGCATGTGACATAATTTTATTAGCTCTTCCTATCATTTTATCATTATTAGTGTCTATCCTCGCTATAGCCGATATGATATCTGCTCAATAATACCAAGTATGCAGTTATAAAATCATTTACAATTAATAATTTGTATTTTTAATTAGTTCATACATTACATTTCGCATATACGTAAAATACTAAGGATATTTTCCATTATAATTATAAATCTCCTTCATCGAATTATTATATTATTTATGATTATCTAACTATGATTATAGTAACTAGTGGACGATTCCAAAAAATTTTAATCCTTTCGTTTCTCTACTATTTTTATGATATTGTCTTTAAATTCTAGATTACTTGCGTTACTGACCTTGTGTCGATAATTTTCCATTTTTTTGTCATCGCTGCTATTTTTACGAGGTGCACTCACTGATATTAATGGGAAAATTTCCGTTATTCATTTTATAGAAATCTTTAAAGTTTTCAAACCACACACTTAATTAACAAAATCACTATTCAATAGTGACTTTTCACAAATAAAACACAAATCAGCTTTTATATTTAAAATTGTATTACCGTCGCGTCGTCTGATCTTATAGAAATACACAAAAAAATAATGTTATGGCGTTGAAAGTCTAAAGAATACTGAAACTTTTTCAAAAATATCACACAATAATTATAAGAGTGAATAAGCCCTTGAAAAATATCAGGTACTTGAGGGTTTTTGGATTTTAAAAAATCAATGAAAAAAAAAACCATGAAACAGAAATATCAGTTCAATTAAATATAAAAGTGTTTTTACCAAACCACTTGAACGATGTCCGAGGTATTAAGTGGTAGAATGAATGAATGTATGAATTCTAAGAATGGTTATTTAATTGAAATAATCAGTAAATGAAATAAATATTGATAATTTAAAATGACGATAGTATTTATTGTCATCCGCTTGTTTAGTTGCAGCTAATAATAAACTTCGAAGCCTCTGTGTGATTTATTGAAAAAAAATAACTGTTTCTACAAATTTTCACCTTGTTATGTCAAAATACCCTATTTTAATAATAATAGAGAATAATAGTTATTTAATGAAAAAAAAAATTTTTTAAACATCTCACATATGTGGGAACATATTTAGTGGCAAGTTTTTAAATAAAAATACAACCGGTAAATTAGGATATTAGTAATATATTATGTTCACAATACAAAAGCCATATGACTTGACCACTTCACTGAATAAGACCATAGGAACTCTATTCTTATAATACTCACTACTTTATATTATCGTATTTATTGGAATTGCAGTTTTGTTTGAATATAATACAAATAAAAGGGTATTTCATCATTCTGTTGATTTTGCTGATAAAAACACACCTGTTGGAAATATTTGTAAAACCCAAGAACCACTTATAGTTTCAAAAGTGTTGATAATCCACCAATATTATTACAAAGCAGGGAGTCTTTGTTTCGACCACTTTTAAAAAAAAAAAACTTTTATTATTTAATATTATCACTGAAAAATGTGTTTTTTGAAATAATAATATTAAATTATTATTAAAAATGAAATTATTTTAGTAAAGTAGAGCTTAAACAAGTGATCGTGAATAAGAAGAAGTATTGCGCCATCCCTGAAATGTTTGAATCTTTTTTGAAATGTGTAATTGTTGGTGAGTATTGTATGAGGCAGGTATTATAAGGCAGGAAGAAAGGGACTGATAGTGATGGTGGTGGGGAGTCATAGCCGTGTCTTATTGGTTACTAATACACACATGATTGTTCACACGTATATGGTGTCGGTGTGCGCAATGAAGACTAAGCTACCTGAAGATATCGCCAACAGTGTTTAGCAAATGAACGACTAAGAAGGCGATGTCTCCGTTCGTATTACTCGAGCGTCAAATTTTTCTCCCGTGGGCGATAACTCGAAACGTACCCCATAAGAAAAAACCTATCTTTCTCAATTTAAGCACTAGAATCGTGATTTTTTGTCAGAATATGCGCAATAATTAATTAAATAATAAAATGAGAAAAAGTTAAAAAGGTAATATCCCGAGTCATATTACTCTTAGTCGAGCCCGTCGATATATACGAATTTATCATGACATTTAGGATGAATCAGGCATTACATTTGAAATAAAAAGGACCTTTTGACATTGCGAAGAATTCTAATTGGTTAAATCGAAACGCATGACAGGTTGATCGATTTTATTTTAACTCATTTATTAGACTTTGATTTGAATCATGCAACTGACACAACTTGTAGAAGGTAACATAATACAATTTTTGATAGAATACCATATTAGTTTTTACATATGTCCGGTTGATTTGGTTTAATTTTTTTATAATTCAATGGTTACATACTTATTAATTATTAATATAACTTATTAATACTTTTTATTAAAATTGAAAATATTTTCGCTGTGCACATAAAAAGTCATGGACTCGAATTGTGATTTAATAAAGTAGCATAGTAATTCGAATTGAGGTCGATGATAGACTTGATCAATGAATTCATACAAGTATTGTGTGTTCATTGCGAACATCTATAAAATATATTTATAAATAAGTATAGTAGTTTATGTAAAATGTCGTATAGTCCATTTGTTATCGTTCACTGTCAGATTTGATTGCGGCATTCAAAAGAGCGAACATGGAATACTCGCCTTCATTGCTAACGGTATTTGCAACTACAAAAATGCATTACAGAATTCAATTTACACTTCTAGTTTATTCCCATTCCGAAAAAACATCCAATGAATAGATTTTAAACTTCGATTATATATGATAATGAGGCTCATTCATTAAATTTCGCTTTAAATATAATTCACACGGGGTAGCTTTTAAAAACCCTCCACGTTACAGGCCTTCCATTTTTTTGTACATAAAATAAAGCGATGAAATGATGAAGTGCCTCTTTGAAACAAGTCACGTAAGACTATTTTATCCATATACGGATGATTTATTGTGTGAAAATATACTCGAATTTGCTACATACTAATAAAGGAAATTTTATGATAATTGATATAAATGTTTTCTTTATAAGGGACTGTATTAACGATTTAAGATTATCGTAGTGAATTTTTTTAATGGAAAAAATGTGATTGTTTGAAATAGCGTGAGTCGTCTTGATACAGCAGCAAACCATTGCCAACTATTATTTACAATCTGTCACTGTTATTGATATTGCGGTTGTTGTGAACTGTTATTTATGTCACGAAACATAATAATAATATACATAATATTTTATTATAACAAATACAATGCAATTCTCACGATTGGCTCATTTTTATGCTGACATCTGAACGCTTCGTCCCGGTTTCGTTAGTTTGACTTAATTTATATATTTATTATATGAGCCATTGTAAAGGTTAATTTAAACGTATTCAATGTTTTCAATAGACATGTAATTGCTTTTTTGCCCTAAGTGGGTCTATAAATGTTTATTATTAGTACCTACATTTCAATATTACAAATACACATCGATTGATACGATACGTAAATAAAAAAACACGTGGCAAAGGGCAAGGGGAATTAAATAATTTATATTATTATTAATAATTCAACATGATAGAATGGTTTAATCCGTGATTATTAGAATTGATTGGAACAAGCTTTAGTCACCATAGGATATTACTATACTAGACTGAGGTTGGCATTCATTTAATATAAACAATATATTTTAAAAAATTATACGTCTTTGATGTAATATATTAGGATGCATCAATTTTACCTATATAATTTAATCTGTTTTTTTCAATAATGTATTTTGTATGGTTATTTTAAATGTGATTATATCGACTGCTCCACCGTATAATATCGTAAGTGCAAATAATTTCTGTTTGCTCTTAAGTCTTTATGGAACTGAGCCACATATTGTATGTATGAAATGTAAGAAACGTCAAAAAATTGTTGATTTTCAATAATTATTTAACCTATTAAGCGGGACTTTTTCGAAATAGTAAAATGGTCCTATTTGACCGGCAACTAATGTAGATTCATCTATTATCTATAACACATTTCATGTCTCTGTCAGTAGAATGTATTCAATCGGAAATTGTTATATTTTGTAAATAATAATTAAACCGAGTGACACGTAACAGGCAGTGTTACCAGATTGAATATGTGGCTCAGTTTCATAAAGTGTTAAGAGTACACAGATTTTTTTTGCACTTACGATATTATACGCTGGAGCAGTCGATATGTATGAATCACACTCCCTACTTTGACTACGGAAATTGGACTACTCTAAACCCTGTTTCACCGATCACTGGTTTGGTGTGCAAAATTGTTCGGTATGTAGGTTTGGTTTAATTTAAGATTGCAAAAGCCAGTATGCTAATTTTGATATTGTTTGTGCGTGGGCTAAGGAACAATGCTCTGATGTATGCTCGTAGTACAAGAGGCGTAACTCGTTTATTGTGATCGCGTGTCACTCTATACCTGATTCATTTTACCACCTAATTTATTATATCCCAGCACTATTAATAATCAATTATTAGGCTTGAACCATTAGAACTGATCCAGCTGATTATTGGCTTTAGAATTTCTCCATTTGCATAACGGTATTCCTAAGAGAATAATATGATATATAATTTAGTGGCACTTTTTAGAGTAGCTTTAATATTCAATCGGCTATTGTAACTTACACGTATTGAAATTGATATAAGTATCATCACCAATCGATCGTCTCAATCCAGATTTACTCTGATTTTCTAGCTTATAAAGTGTATTATTATACTACGATGATTATGGTGTGTGTGATTATATAATTAGACAATTCAAATAAATTTATTAGTAACAGACCACATAGCTATATATAAATAATATAATTTAGTGGCACTTATTAAAGTTGCTCTTATATTCGATCGGCTATTGTAGTTACAATTACTATTAGAGACTGAAAATAACATTAGTAAAATCCCGAACGATCGTCTCAATCTAGGTTTACTCTGATTTTCTGGCTTGTAAAGTGATTACAACGTAGCTTATAAAGCTTATAAAGTGATACAACGGCGATTATGTAGGAACTCTCGATGATCTGTGTAATTGTATATTTAGAAAATTCAAATAAATTTATTAGTAACAAACCACATAGCTAAAATCCCCTCTGTCGTTCTACAAAAAATATGTTTATTATTGTACGTATTTAAATTTTAGTTTTGAAATCAACATTTCTTAGCCCAAGGATTGATAATTTTTCAATTAATATAAAATATAATAAAATAGAAAGAGTATATTTTCCATCTTTTCACAGACAACTAAGGCTAGCTTATAAACTTCGTCACCCACTCACTGATTCGTTGTTTTCCATTATGCACCTTAAAAATACTGCTTGTTATAAATATATCCATTTGAATTAAAGTAAATTTGTTTTGGGTTTTACTTAAAGGTTTTATTTATGTAATTTCACACATTAACAACAAATTTACGACGATCGTAAGTTAAACGGCAATAAAAGATCGTAGGTATATGTGTGTGTGTGTGTTTTTCATCCAATCTACCTGATAAAATTAAACTCGTTTAACTTAAACATAGATATATATTATTATTATCTCGGAATCTTTTTATAACTTCAATCTCATTTACGAGTTCTTTCGTTATGGATTCGTGTTTATCTTTTTCCATCAAACATAAAAGCTTTGAAATTGCACGTGCGGTCGTGTATAATAAATCGATTTCATTACATTCCTTTCAGCGGGTAAACTTATAATATTTGAAAGAGCTACCGCTTTTAAAATAGTCATCTTAATAAAGTCTCTCGCTATTCAAATAATCCGTAGTGAATGGAGGTATTTTTATAGTACATAGACAAATCCTTTCAATGGTTATTTATAATATTATTAATACGATCGTGTGTTCTATTTTATTTCTTTAAATGATCGATGTCTCTATCACTTGTAATTGATAGATATTGCTCAATACCTTCATATTGATCTGTATAAGGTCGTCAGTTCAACGAGATCACGTTTTGGCACAGTTTTCCATACGATCGAAGAATTTCGGGAAACCAATCGATTTCTTCACGGTTGACTCCGTTACGAAAAAATAAACAAAATCATTAACTGTCATTAGTTTTTTAATAATAAGAAAATGTACAAAATCAAAAATACTATCAATAACTAGTCATTTATAGCCATTTCTCCATATTGAATTTTATTTAAAACCCAATTGGATTTTAACTCTTTCTTGTAGTTGTCAGCACACAATAAATAAATAGTTTATCAACACTCGTACTAAATAAAGTATAATAATTTTACCAGGTAATAAATGTAACATGCAAAAGTTACATTTATTACTATACTACTAACTATGAATTTGAGTGTATACTGCTAAAATGTACTATGTCATATTTTGACGATTTTGAGTAAGGGATGCTTTGTATGTTTTTTGATTACTTTATCTACTGCCAAAACGCACTTAGCCGTATCATAAATATTTCGGGAGAAAAAAATAACTAAGTCAAATTTATATTTTTAGTTTCTGTTAGTTAGTTCTAGTAGTTAGAATAGAGGTATTTTTTATAATTATGTTATATTTGGAAAGATAAAAAAGTCATTGACTTATACCATATTGTAAATTATTCAAAATACCATAAATTTATAGTTTTTTTTCACTAATTTGTCATTATCTCAAAACCCTCGAATTAAAGAGGTCGATTTTTTTAAAATAATGATATATAGATACGATTTAAACCACGAAGAAATTTATCTATTATTATAAGATAATACACGGTGTTCATAATAAATATAAAATGTTTTCACACTAATATTTAACAATACACTGGAAATACTACCCTTAGTCGATTTGACGTTTTTTTTAGTACGAGGTTAATTTTATTTATTTAAAAAAAAACCACTATAGTTTCGTTAGAAAATCTTCTGTGCCTACATGTGTCATGTTTCTGTAGTGCTTCCTGAAGAATAAGGCGGTTGTCCGAAGATGTATTGTGGTTTGTGGTAAATGATCGACTTTATGCTCAACTAATAGTCAATAATAAATTTTTAAATAAAACACAGTAAATATGTATTTAAAAGGCTCATAATGTAATAAGTATCATAAGTGTCGCATGTCATTTGCGGTGAGATCTTGTACGCTTAATTTGCATCGTTCGGATGAATCGCTTCTAATTTTATACACCATAAAGGAATTATGTGGTTTCTCTATAATGGGTTATTTGTTGAGTTTCCTCCACATGGGCGTATAATTGAATCAAGTGTCGCCTAAATTATGTAGTTAAAAATATATCCTTATGTAAATTACTTAGCATTATATACTTATTATTGTTTATTTTATAGATGACGTTGGAATATTGAACGATTTTAATGTTCCAAGTAAGATTTTTTCCTAATAATAAAATATTACTGTCGTATCTTACCTATTACTAGTTACACAGGTCACCGACTTAATAATCGCCTCATTTACCTTACAATCCAGGAAATCAGAGTAAGCCTGTATCAAGACGACTGATCGGGATTATATCTCCCAGTTGTAATAACCGATCAAATATTTTTTTTACTTGAGTGAGATTTGAATTGGCACCTTATTCTTTGAACTACGCTGGTTGAAAATGTGTTAAGATCAATATTCTTTTTTTCGTATAAAATTATATGCCTTTGTCTCAATCAAATGGTTTTTAAACGATCATAGTTTATTTTATCATAAATATATGTCATTGCCATCGTTCATCTGATTTGAAGTACTCACATTTGTAGTGGAGGTTTCTCTCGTTATTTTGCCATTCGTAGGCTTTTCTGTTTGTAATGAACTTGGTGAAAGAGAAATTGTCCCTGTTTTCAATATCCATTATCAACCGGCGACATAGAAAGTCAGTGTTTTACTCTGTTCTCATTATATTCACATATACCAATACAATAATACCTTAAATCTACTCTGATTCGTGTCCCCGCAATCGATATTCAGAATTATCTTCACTCAAATTGCGATTTCGCCAATTTTACCATAAAGTATGCCAAAAGAGAATCGGGCTAAATATGTAATTATTGTTTCCATTGAAAGTATAAGTTGTAATTGAAAGTGAAAATCTTTTAATATAGTATCAATATCGTTACATTGGATCATCCTCTAAATGTAGCAGGGTAAAAAAAAACATATAGCGGGATTTGAACCTACTACAGATCCTTCGATCTTTACATTATTTACTAGTAATCTATTTAAATAAAGTATGATTGACGTAGAATTTTTTTTCAATAATCTCTTAACGTAATTATGTGTTATCAAATCGATTTCCATCAAAGAAAGTAATATTTTAATAAAATGTTGTTCTCTGATTGCGTACGACATCTGAATGACAGCAATTTCGTTTCGCTCGACCAACGAACACAGGTCATTAAAATAATCTGTTACAGATCGTTTTTTATACAAAAATTGACATGATTTGTCTCAAAAGCCGTAACGGAACAAGGGCGAGACTTTGTTCACATCGTTTTATGTTTGGGTGTTTTTATTCTGACACGAATTTGTCGGACAAATGAAATGTTACAAGATTAGATTGTGCGTTTCGAATGTTTTTGTACAAGACTCGAAGACAGTTATAAAAATAATAAAACATGTATGGATTTTTTAATACATACGAAAATTCGCTAAAATATATTCTTATCATCAGTTAAATAAATATCAAATGCTTTTTCATGAAAAATTATCCCGTATCCAGTTTTTCTGCAATATGTATTCGAACGATCGAAATGGCAACTCATCGTCAGATAATGACTAAAATATATTTCAGATTGACGAGTGTTATTTTAAAAAATAAGTTTTTATACCATACCGCTGTTACTGCAATAGGTCGAGTGTCAAACAATTCACGTTTTTTAGTTTGAGTCGAACCCAAATGAAACCTTGCTTGATAGAATTGCATTTTTATTTAAAACACACAAAAATTTGTCAATCAGCATTTTTTTAAATATCTGAATAATCCAATCCAAATATATATAGTGTGCATCCTCAATTTATTATATTTAGAAGCTCAAATTATTTATATTAAACACAAATTCATCCAAGTGTGTGTATAAATTTTTTTGTAGTATTCTTCAGACCAAATTACCTGTTATTTTAATTTAAAATAAATATATTATTTAATTAAAATTAATATGATATTCTCATGGGCATTTTATAACGAAATCCCGCTATTTCAATTTCCTTTTTCTAAATTATAATAAAATGCAAACAAAACTTTAAAAGCGCTTATACTTTAAGCGAGTGTGGAAAAAATCTACCGGTATATCTTCGGGAACACTAACCAACTTGATGAGCTTCCTGTTATTTTTTGTTGCTTAATTTACAAATCAGTTTTCCGCCGATTCATTAACTAGTAGGTCCAAGCAAGATGGGTTCATCATACTGTTACGGTTTTAGAATGCGTGAAATCGATGATTTAAACGGTAATTATCATACTTAGACAACTTACTAACCACACATCTTCAAAACAACCGTGGTACATTTACATACTTAATTTAGATTTTATCAAGTAATTTTTTTTAATTATATTCTTCGAAGACATAAGAATTTGTAAAAATAATCATTTTTACTCGGACTCGAAAGTAGTTTTTTTTCCAAATAATGGGTTTTAATGTTGTATTGATTTAAGCTGGCTTTAAATGGTAAAAAACACCTAGGTGTTTTGTGTGCATTTTTTTTGAAAATTCCTAAATGGAATCTATATCAATAATGAATGATATGATATCAACTATTAGATTGATAGGCAGATCTAGTCCAAATGTGTGAAAAAACAGGTTTTCAATTGCTCTTAATTGTAGGGCATTATGTGGCTTACATTTTTATTACACATATTGCATTGTTATTCCGTAAAATGTAATATTCTATTTGAAAATCTTATTTAAATCTTATATAAAATAAAATTACTTTTTTTTTAAATTTGCATTCAACTTTGTTTGCCCCATGAAAATAAAAATTGTATGATGAGTATAAAATCTAGAACACTATATGTGTATCGTATAATGTTTTATGTAAACATCAGAGAGTTGAAATACAATAATCAAATAAAAAAGCAATATTATATAAAAAAGCAATATGTCGAATACGTCAAAGCATTTTATTACACCTACCTGGACTAGGTCTTTTGATAGGGCAGTAAAAATATTAAAGAAGTTACAATTATCACTGTTTCTTGCCTATCTTTTATAATATCTCAGTTGGAATAATATATGTATGTATATCATTACCAAAGGATAAATTGAAAAAATCAATTTTGAAATTTGTTTTAGTAAATTTTCATACATAAATGTGTATGGTTATTGAATTTACTTATTATAAAAAATCATCATCATACAAAAAAAAATTCAATCCGTCCAATCTATGTTTTTTTTCCTGGAAGTAGAAATATTGTTACTGTGTGATTTATACGATTGTTAATGTTTACGGTTAAAATAATCTTTTACGATATAATGTTGTGGTTGAAACAATCTGGTCTTAACACCGCTTAGCGTTCAACTTTGGCTATAAATCAAGACAACATAAAATCTTTCACCGTTGTGATTTATCCACTATGCTGCAGGTCGGTCATCTTGGTCACGGATAAAGGGCTTCGGCGATCATGTCTATCGTTTCGATTATCATTATATGGAATTAAAGCTTGGACAATTTCCCCGGATGTTTCCCGGATAATTCCGTTAAAGTCGACCACTAATCGCATATCATCCGCCATCCTCCGCTATCTCAGATTGCTGTTTGCCTTTTATTTTAGGGTTACGATGCCGTAAAGCAGATGTCTGGGTTCGAGTCCCTGTCTCGCCACTTGACTGACGGCCTTTTTGGCCTCCACTCGACATTCATCGAGACCAAGAACCTGTTTGAGGAGAACGTACCAAAATATTAAACCACAACATGCACTTGTATCGGACATTCAAATTAGCGATGTTATTTCAACATTTTCTTTTGTCGACTCATATTTACATAAAGCTATTTTCGTAGCAGTATGTTTATTCTTTCAAATGTATTTATAATATAAATGCAGTTGCGAGCTGATTCATCTGTTTGGATTTCTCTAGGTATTGACACCTGGATATGTATGCATTGAAGTAATAAGTGTTTTCTTAAATATTCCATAGAAAACCGTGTATAGGAAATGTAGGTAACATCTTAATCGATTTCAATAACCTATAACGTTGAATTTAATTTAATTATTATTAATTTTTTGGCTTGTATTTTCGGATAAATCGAAAAAATCACACCAGATTTTAAAGATTATTTAACACGTTCAAATATTTGCAGTTTTTTCAAATACCAATAACCCAAAAAATATGTATATACATTTTAAAATCCCAAAAAATATTGAATATTAAAAGTTTAAAAAATACAATAAGGGATATATATACATTTTTTTCTTGTCAATTGAATGTGCACAAATTTATATATTAAAAAAAATATGATTGATTTAATCAATATTTACAGGGTGGTCTTAAATTAACTAAGAGTATTTTAAGGATGGTTGGGTATCATAAATATTAAAAAAATATATATCTATATTTTATCATTAATTACGAATTTAACAGACACAATGCACACGCGACATTCAATATAGAGTACTTCACTGATTCCAAGATGGTGGCCCAAACTCGATTCCAAACGCAGTATTAATATTTTTAATTAATGATAGCTTAAAAAAGGAATAATACATTTTTTCACTTTTTGCGATACCCTTAAAATATTCTCAGTTAATTCAAGTCCACCCTGTATATTTTTAATTTATGATTTTTCATGCGTATTTAAGCAAAAACTTAACCGGACGCCACCACATTGAACATGGATATTATGTTTTAATTACAGCATGCCTGTTTTTTTCTGCCATGTATTTTTTAACGTAACTTGATCTCGTTCACGGATTCAGGTTTCTGGGTCTTTCGATACAATGTTGGGGAATGATACTAGTTATAAATATGGGTCATATGTGGGCCACCTAATCTGCTTGTAAACAGGTTGATGTGACTTCCTCGTGAGGATATCCCGTTGCACGCGAAGGTCAGCCAAGGCAAGGCCAGGTTCTGCACATTCCAAGGATGATACCTTCTCGCACAATCCAACATGTGAATTGTATTGTGAACACTAATCACAAAAAAAAAATGGCATTTAGACTTGACATGCATTTAAATATATTTAGCATCAGCTTGATTTTGTTTATATCGTTTTAGACGGCTCTTCATCCCAACGTCCATCTTGACAGGAAACATTATTAATCCCGATCGTTTTGGTCTCTTTTATGCGATAAAATTCTTGGAAGATGGACCTGGAATGTTTTTTTTTCACGCCTTTTGTTGTGATCGCAAGATTTAGCATTCGACCTGCCATTGAAAATCTTTTATTTATAAATATTTATTGATAAGTGCAAGTACCGTTATTTCGAACTCACCCTTTGGAGTAATATATTGCGGTATGCATGATGCTTTATATGCTATTGTTCTGTATAGAACCTCAATTAGCTGGCTCATCGCCCCCATGTGGTGAACATCAACATTACCTCCTATATTTACTTCATTATATTAATAATTTTAATATGCGTGTCAGGGAATAATCACCTTATAAATAAGAGTTCTTATTATCTTAAATCGCTGTATATGAATTTTATCAGCTCAAATCTAAAAACTGTTTCGCTTATAGGTGAGGTCATTTCTGAAAATTTGTATACACTGTATCGGACTTTTTGCATGAAATATATTTTGTTAAGCTTTGATGGTTAATAATATAATAAAGAGCCGTATAAATCTTTGGATTATAGAGAAGCTATTTTTATATAATTTACAGTTATTATTTTATTTTATTTCTTTGCATGGAACGATGGCACTTTACGGAGACCGAAGACAGTTGAATTGTCACTATTCCATGCAAATCTAGACCAAAGCATTGAATTTATAACAATGTAATATAACAGAAAAATGTATAAAACTAAAAAAATATCTCTTCTTCCTTAAGGGGTTGCATATTAACATAGAAAAATAATTAAATGTTTGGATTATATGAAATGATATTATATTAGTAAACTACTTCGCCGATAAAAAGCTCTCGCGACAAACTTTATAGTGATTAATATTTATAACTCTGTAAAATTTATGATCTACAATTATATATCTTATTACATATTTATATTTTTAATATTTGCCTCAGTGCTAATATATGTATTTAAACAAGTAACCATTGTGAGAATATACTGATATTTTTTCATGGCAGTTAAAGTTGCTTTTATTTCTTTTAATTTCCTTCTTTTCTATGGTATTATTACAACAGTGCACAATTAAGTTTAAACGAAATTAAAAAGCTGTACGGAAGCCAAAGAGTGTCGCAAGACCATCAATTAAACGCACACATGAATCAACAAAAAAGGTTTTAAATGGTCTCAACAATTAGTCTATAAATTCCTCATACAAATATTTTATACGAAATAAATAATACGGAAATATATACGGTTTCAAATAAAAAAATCGAGCGATGAACCGCGATCGCATGAAAATAAGTCTTTTAAAAAAACCCTTCAGGAATTATTCTGAACCTCTGTATAAAAATATAAATCTATTCTAATCTGATTATTATTTGTTGTTTCAGGTAAATATCCAACCTTTCAAACATATGGTCGTATGGAATTATGGATTGGCTGAGTATTAATCAATTTTATTACACTTTATTACACTTTATGATTTAAAATGGGTACTGAGAAAATGGTAATGTAACTTCTGGAATAAGATTTAGATAGTGATATTAATCAAATGAACTTATTATATAAACACAATAATATCACTCATAGGGTTTCTTTTGAAATCTATTCCATGTAAAAGTACAGTGTTTCCTTTATTAATAAAAAAGCAATCAAAGCATGTCAAATATGTATATTTTCACCATGCCCGATTGGTTGATTTAATATGATTATTGCATAATTTATTACGTGCCGTTGCACTTTTTCAGAAGTTGTTTTGTTAAGTAAATATTTTGTAATATTTAATTATAATAATGATTTTATCAATAATAATAAAATAAAGGATCTTTAGTTAGACATAAGCAGTGAAGCACCTCCCACGAACAGCTTTTATTGTTGCTGCTGATTGCGAATTAATAGTCGATTACGTCACGATTACAAAGTTGCTTCTACAATATTACTATCCGATGTGAAATATACTGCGGTTAGTCGTATTTTATGTACTAATCAAACAATATAAATATTCTAAAATGGCTTTATTTCATCATAAACTATAATCTTAATGGACGCGACATTGTATGCAGAAATATTGTTTGACGCCTTAAAGAACAAATCAAAGCAATCTAATATTTGACGAATTAATTTATGCATGTATAAAAATATGATCAGTGTAATATCTTGGTTGAATTAAAAAAAAGATTTGATCGGGTATGGTATGTGACTAGGGGATTGGGAATAATATTAATATAAACCCGATCGATTATCATGGTCTAGGTTTACTCTGGTTTCCTAGATTGTAGGGTAAATACTGAGGCGATCTTTAGGTCTGGCAGAACCGCCCTGTCGGTGACCTGTGTAACTGTAGTACACAGTAAAACAGATAACTGCAAGGTAATTAAAAAAAACTAACAAAATGTAATCGCGAGTTATTTATATTGAATCATAGACATAAACATTAGATATCGCAATGCATATACATTATTATTTGTGGAATTTTGATAACCCGTGTATATTTGCACTCTTCTCTTCTATTCGATAAAGGCATAAATGTGTCTTCCTCACTCAACACATTTCTAGTGACCACTGAAAGTGGTTGTGACAATATTTTGTGATTATAACCCAATAATATTTTAAACATGTTAAAGAAGTAGTCTTTGGTAAGAACTGAGCCTAGATGTATTAGAGTGTATGTTTGAGTCCATATGACATGTAGTGACAATGCATTTACCTATTTTACTGTGAAATATAACTGAAGATATAAAGAGAGATGTTTACAGTATAATGTATTGAATATTATTGCAGATATATCGAATTTCAAGAGGAATGAAAAAAAGTGATATGATATCGAGAATAAAACTCATCCTACATTGTAAATTAATAATTTGTTTGTGCGTTTTTTTAAACACTGGATGACATGATTTTTTCTGAGAGTGTTTTTACCTATTATTAAATGAATGAATCGCTATAAAACCTCTTGGTTATAATTCATCTAAGTATTTCAAATAAATATCTAATTACTTATTTCATAATACAATGTTTCGATAGAATAAAAGTTTTATATGTAGTTCAGTCAGGGCTTGCATTGAATGGTGACAATTCTGATAGTGACAGCTTTGCTTTTGGTGTTCATAAATCATTGTATTGTTACTCTAGAATTAATTTTAAATAATAATTAATTAAAATAGTTTGTATTGAATGTAATAAATAATATAATCGGGGGACGGTATGGACGTAGCAAACGCGCGATTAAGATCGGTAGCAGACGCGCTACATGCGGCACTGAACACGTCGATTTGTTCTCAGTTCACTACCATGCTATGCTATTTTATATATTGAGCTTAATATAATAGTGAATACAGTATAATCCTGACTACACTACAGTATATTGCGATGGTGAATGAGTACCTGTTCTCACTCGGCGTGTACGACAAACCTTTGCATGCGCCATGAGATTGCTATCTCCCATACATATCTTCCGGCATACTTGCCCTACTACGTTCGCTAAAAATAAATTAACACTTTATAACACTACACTGTGTTGAAAAACACACACCTTATTGATTATACAATTTAGTTTATTTACGACGGCTGTAAATCTAATAGTGTTTGTATGAGTGAATGTGACCGTTAACGAGATGAATGTCGTATGAACGCACATACTTCCGTTTCAGGTTCGATATCATAAAGAAGGTTCTGTCGCCTTTGAAAATGAACGCTTGTGGTGTTGTCTTCTTTATGGCGTCTGCTTCGCCCCATAAACTGTACCACGGACCGTTATATTTTACTTTTGCGATCATTAAAAATTAAGTCGTTCATATTTTGTTTTATGGACTGCGTCTTCTTTTATAAACGAGGCATTAGCTGCCAATCAAAATAATTGTATTTTTAATGCGATATTTTTTTGAATTATTAGGATTGAAATCGAAATATTCATAAAAAATTAATGCAAAGAATTTATAATGTAATATCGTCAATTTGATTAAAAATATTACTGATTTTATTGTACTGCTTCATCCAAAAGTAATGCCTTGCTACGAATACTGTGGTCATAGGTTCAGTCCTGCTCGAGTCAATTTTTTTTTAATTGATTTGATCGGTTATTACAATCCCGATCGATCTTCTTGATCCTGGTTTACTCTGATTTCCTGTATTGTAAGGTAAATACTGATTATTAAGTCGGTGACCTGTGTAACTAGTAATAGTTAAGATCACCTACAAGCAGTGAATTAATACGTGTTTCCTTGGGGTGTATATATTTTTTATGAATATTCAAAATTCATAAAATTATTATTATATAAGTCTCTGAAGATGACTACAAGTTAGTAGTCGAAAGTAACTACTTAACAAAATTACTGTGGAAATTAAAAATAAATATTTTGTTTAAATTATGGAATCCCACCATAAAGTCAACACTATCCAAAAAAATATTATTGATGAAAATATTCACTGCTTGTTGATAATGATACATTATATGCTTAATATTTATTATGCAAATAAAAATATTATATCGAAAGATGTGAAGCCAATGATAATAATAAATGTACTTTTATGTTAGGTGTTTAAAATTGCTCTCAATTTACTCATCGTGCATATCGTTGAATCCAATACAGGGTCTGGGTAAGCTTATGCGTTTATCGAAAATCAGTGAATTGCTTTCAGCTTCATCGGAATCCATTAGCCTCGGGATACATCATCATCATTATTGTATGCTTCGACCTTTTTATTTGCAATGTGCTAAGTTTATGTGCAATATAAAATATTCTCTTCGTACCGAAATTCGTCGGGTCGACCGTGCGTTGAACTCTTTCAAAGGGTGTGCTTACTTACAACCCCGTCCTATGAAATCAATAAACCGTATCCGTCGGTTTGCATTGTTTTCAGGTCATAATGTTTGTCGGTCAATCGAGTTGAGTGGAAAGTGGTGGTCACCAGCGATTGTTGATGGAAAAATTGTCCGTTCGTGTACTCCATATTAAATTGGTCGACCAGAACGAATCGCGTTGATAAATATCGTGATCATTTCGAAAATTATGATAATAACTGCCCATGGGGACTTTTTACCCTTCGGCCGAATTTCACCGTCCAATTCGATGATACATTGTAAGAAACATCATAAAATAAATAGTAACTAGTTTAAAATTCATTAGTGATTTTTATAACTATATAATTCGAGGGATCACTAACCCAAAAACGTTACTACAAATAAACATTTTAAAGCAATCTTTCCTAGGTTTATTTTTCAATATATGTATACATTCAATATTAATATGCTATATTGGCTTTAATTATAATTTTAAAAACTAGTTTTAACACACTATATTTATACATAAATAAACTTCTGATGTAGACACAACTTGTATTCCAATTTATACACAACTCAAAAACATATTATTAAATACATTTTTGCGTTAATTATTAATCATGATTGTGAAATTAAAATCAATAAGACATTTCCCATCAAAATGTCAAATTTCGACCCAGAAATGTCGTCCGTATTTTTTATGCAAATGCCAATTTAGAATGCTGTCAATTAAAAACAAAGCTTTTTGACATATTTGTTAATAAGAATAGTGTTTTTGTCACGTTTGTAGCGTCAAAAATATAAAATAATAATTCATATTTTTAATTCAATACAACCATGCTTATTAGATGTATTATAATTTTTATATACAAGCTAAATATCGTCAGATTACTTTGCAATTTTTTTTGAAATTTAATAACTCTCTTATAGCAAATAAAAATGTTATTAAAGTTCTTATGTTAGGTATAAGTAAAAAGATTTATATGTATATTCTGTACACTTAGTCTAAATCATAAGATGTTTTATATTAACAATATGAAATTCAAGTTAAATAATGACATTGTAATATATATATATATAGATTTCTTTGCAGACTCTAGAGTTTTAAATCTATAAATATTTTTTTATAATAATATTTAGATTTTCCAACATTTATTTTATGAAACCTATATAAAATGAAGTTACATTTATTGGGTTCGTTTGCGAATTATAATATTTGTTAATTAACAATCAAATCCAATTTTTTCCAGACTTGAGAATATTTTCAACATTTTCGCATTAAAAAATTCCACTATATGGCATTAAAATATAAAAATCTTAAAAAAAGCCGATGATATAAAAAATATATTGTTAAAATTGATGTATAAATTTAAAAAATGAAGAAAACCCTCTCACCCGATAATAATGAAGTTTGTCATATTACCATGAGTTGAATTTAATAATAGTCAACAGGAAACAAGAAAACCTCTAAACAACAACTTCCTTCCACAATTCGACATTGCAATTGCAATAAATCAGAGTTGATAAATGGATACGTCTGCCGTAATTATGTGAATCATTGTTGTTGCATTGTTAAGAGTAGGTACAGAATGTATGGCAAAGGAGTGCAAGCAAAGCCATAGATCTATCCGAGGACAACTTTGTGACAACTCAATAGGTCAAAGCTGAAGAATTAGAATATTAATGGTCTAAAAAGTCATGTCGCGCCACCATTAAATTATATTTAGTTATGAAGGAGGCTCTAACTCCATTGTGCACAAGTTAATTTATACTTTCACCGACATTTATTGCTCGCCATATCCTCCGATTGTATGATTTATTAAGTATACCGGACACAATTTCAGGCTTCGATAGGTATTTTGAATTTTTGGGGAATCAAACAGGTTTTTTAAAAAAATAATAATACATCCTTATATTTATCGCAGACATGATATTTTATATTGTTTCGACCCAGTGATTTTTCGAGGTTAATTTGTGACTAATGTTTCGCGAAGCTGACATATCTATTTAATGCATTTCTTATGATAATTAACATATAGAAAATTTATTTTATATTGCTTATATATCTGGTTTTCTATTAATTCATCTGACATTTGTATCCATATAATACTTTTCATCGACGTATCGCTTATTTTGCATAATCCTCCGCTCGGTTGATTTATATGAAGATATTATTACGAATAAATTTGATTTGTAATAATTTTCTACACTATTCACAGTGACCAAGTTAATGTGGTGCTCTAAGTCAAATATATTGTTCGTGTGACATTAAAATACAATGCCTTGTTTATTGTAAAGCTTATAAATTTATTATTGCTGTTCGTAATGCATGTATTTCTGTTTGCAAACATAGATTGTTAATCTTTTGTGCGATGGATTTGAGATAATTATAACTAACATCATTAATGTGCTGTAATTTTATAAAAATAGGTTGTCTTTAATATTTAAAGAAAGAACTTATACTAGTGAAATCAATTTTATTTCCACTACTTTTATAATGAATTTCTGTAAAATAGGAGGATCTATATTATTATAAAATAAATTTTTCATCGCTCCTAGACTTTCGTTCAATTAAGTCGATAATATGAGAACTAACCTATGGTCAAGTTATTCATAAATGAAGCTCGAGTCATAGTTATAATTCAATTTTCTTCAATAATTTTCAATGTGTTAAAAATTTGCTTTTTCAACTAAGGTTTGAAAGCTATAACTAGGTAATATAAAAGAAACCAAAAGTATAAGTTTTATGCTATTCTATGAGATAAACATACATTTCTTAAAATTATTGTATATTTCAAATTTATTTATGTATTTATTTACATACATATATATATATATATATATATATATATATATATATATATATATATATATATATATATATTATATATAAATATATATATATATATATATATATATAAATATATATATATATATATATATATATATATATATATATATATATATATATATATATATATATATATATATATATATATATATATATAAATAAATTACAACAATCGTAACCTAACAGATAATCTAATGTGTTACGATGGTTTACAAAATATAAAAGAAGAAGAATTAACTTTCCGTAAACGGGTGTGATTAGTGAAATTTGGACTAGAAACATAATTAAAACTGCTCATGTTATTTATAGATAAAAACAGTTATAAACTCTATACACCTAGTTTCTAAGCTCATAAGATGTATCATATAATTAATAGATGTAAAAATGTATCCTTGTTAACAAATTGTTATGCCTAATAACTATGAATTAAATTTCAACACATCGTGGAATTTAATGATTGTGTATTTTGCACTGTGGAGTCGTTTATGATTATTATTCGACATTTCCGATATTTTACCACGTGATATTATTATTGATACACGCCAGTGTCATAATTGTGACAGGAGATATCGCATTTCCAGCTAATAATCATAGGTAGTAAGTACAGCAAGCAAAAGTGGCGTAACTCACAGTTGGCCAACACGAAAAGCAATAACTACCAGATGGATATCGTCGTGGTGTATTGTGAAAGAAGGAGCGATATGTTGAGAACAATAATATAATTCCCTAACAACGACGATCAAATTACTTTTCAATCACACCGTCCAAGTACTGGAATATATGCACTCTGATGCAACGGAAGATGTAATCATCATATCTCTAATGCATATTCCATACAACTAAACTAATCATACATAGTAATATTACTACTAAAGGTAAACCAACTACTAAACATAATATTTAGAAAATTTGAAAATATTTTTTCTCAATTTCGTGGATTTTTTCCGATGGGTTATATATTATGTATATAAACGTATAGTTAAAATATAAAGGTTTAATATATAATTATCCATACTATCGATAACACAAGTAAAACATAATATATCATATGTATAATATCTATAATTGTCTAAGGTGTGTGTATTTTATATGTGTGTACGGATCCCTCGACCATCAGTGTTACCAGATGAATGAATAATATTTTATATAATTATTTTACTACAATTAATACATATTTAATAATATCAAATAATTTTAAAATAATATTAGAGATAATGCATAATAAATGACAATTCTCAAAAAACAGTATGAAATCAAAACCCAAAATAGAACCTTCCTATTAAAAAGCCACACAGAACAAAAACAAATTGAAATTTTTTATTAAAATTACCCTAGTAACTAATAATGTAATAGTCAACTTATTATTAATGCTTATTACAAATTCACGGTTAAACAGAAAATTGATATATTCCAAAATGACCATATTTTACAGTGGAAGTGTTTAATAATAAATCTTGCTATTTGCAGATAATAAATTTTATAAAATGTAATTTTTTCAAATATAGTTGATCTATTCGTTTTTTTGGAATCTCATCATATTATTATATAGATTTGAGATGTGCCAATATTATATTTATCTGTCGATACATCATATGTGCACATTAAAATAAAATTGAATATTTAATTTACAATAAAAAATCTGTTTCTTCTCTCCTTGTGAACTGTCAATTTGTAGATTATTTGTTCAATAATCCATCGTTTTATTAACATAAATACATTAAAACCTTACAGATAATCAAATCGATGATGAAGAAAATAGAACAGCAAACAAAATTAAGGAATTATTTATTTATTCATGTACGCCCCGAGGAGATTTATTTTTTAGAAAGGGTCTATTTTGAGAAGGTTTTTATACACAACAACGTGTTAATTGTCTGTCGATGATCTTAACTATTACTAGTTACACAGGTAACCGACTTAATAATAATCAGTATTTACCTTACAATAAGTAAACAACTAGGAACGAGAGTAAACCTGGATGAAGACGATTGATCGGGATTTTATTAATATTATTCCCCAGCTTCCAGTTGTAATAACCGATCAAATCAATTTAATTTTTTTTGGCTGGAGTGGGATTTGAACCCATGACCACAGTATTTGTAGCCACGCTTCTTATCCCCTGAGCTATTACGCGCTAATTATTCAATTTATAAAAATATAAAAAATCTAAAAACGAATGCTTCATGGTTTGCGTTTAGCTTTTACCGTGTTTTAAATTAAGCCGGACTAGGTTTAGTTAATATTGACTGCAAGTCATCTTCAGATACTGAGTTTAGCCTAGTCAAATAATCTTTAATTATAATGGAAGTATCAATACAATTTAATACTTATGAAAGCCCAATTGGGTATTTTAATTTTTCTTATATAAGGTAGGTGTTTTATATAATATATTCTGAAAATTATTTTAACGGCTAACAATTTGTAACTGTATTTTTTTTTGTACGGCACTGTTTTGGTCTATAATAGGTATTTTTAAATGTGTAGTGTAATTGTTGGTAATAGAATAGTAACCACTGTTATAGTGTCGTGGTTACTGTTGTTGTTTTATCAGATTGAACGAGCCGCTTCGTCTACTCGTGACTGACACGGTTCAGTCTCGTCATTATCGCACAGCTCGCAAATGACATAATTATTGTATTGCATTTCATTTCTTACTATCATTCATCACGTATCCTTATTTCGAAAGACTTTTCCACGTTACAGACCATTTGGAAATATCATCAATCACCCTGCAACTGTAACTGCTCGATGACATTTGCAAGTCATGATACTATTCCCGGATGCTTCTGCAAACTCATATTTATTTTTTTCATCGTTACCCCACAGTGTTGCAACTATCGGTATTCTTATTCCTGGCAGCCGAGTCTTGTTAGGTTGACCACAAGTCTCTGTAGATGAGATTCATCCATCGTATTACAAACCATTTTTGCTTTGACCGCAGCTCATCACCAGCTCTTCCGCCTCCGCACTCATTTTATTACTAACGTGTTCGCAGAATCCCATACACTCATTGATCTGTTTCTGATGAAAATAATCGCATTTACAGTAAACAGTCTCATGCACAAGCAGGAAATAATTATTTAACCGAAATAATGTACCTACTTATTTTACCTTGAATTTTCACACAAAAAAATACACACCACATGCAATTTCCTAGTTGTTTACTTATTACATGTTGGCATCACGAACAATATGCAGAAACAAAAACATTTTTTTTAAAGATGCATTCTCTTATTTATTTATCTCCTTCGTACTTGGTTTTTTTTATTATTGGAAATTAAATTTATTTGGCATTGAATTAGCATCAATTTATTTCCTTATTTAATATGTAAAGGAAATAAATTCTTTAAAATGGAAAAAATAATTTTTAAGTTCTAAATCGATGTATGATTAAAGTAAGAAATAACTGGACACGGTTTACAAAAATAAAACAAACCATGTTGAGAACATTGAATGAAAAATACAATATATATATAAAATAGGGCGAGCCACCAATTAACAAAAACCCGATCAAAAGTACAACAAAGCGACTCTATTACCGTCTTTACGGTGTACAGTTAAGGCGACGCACACCTAAGAATCCCAAGCCTAAGACAATAACGTATCTACAATCGTGAAAAACTGATTATTATGACCTTTGACCTCGAATAACTTCCAAACTCGTCACCTGATTTCATTTTTCAGACCACCTTAGAATACCGAAATGAAGGTGTATGCAAAATTACAGCTTCTTTGCTCAAATTCCGAGGTTTGACCCTTTTCCTTCCTTATTTGACTGGGCTTTATTTTATGATAATATAATTATTAATGAGTGTGTACATTAATAAAAGCCAAACCTATGTATATATTTGCACCAAAATATTAACTCTGTCAGTATGTATTTCAATTAAAAAAATATTTGTTTTATTCTCTCTTTATAGTAACTGATATATTGAAGATAGTTAGATTTTTGAGTTAATAACCTCTCGAAATGATTTTTTAATAATAAATACATTCGTGCTCCCTTCATTCATTCCATATGGTTTTTACTGTTTTATTCATGATTCCATGTACGGAAACTTTTACGGGAGTTTTTGTAATTTATTAATAAATTAAATACCCAAATGAATATTTCGCTCGCACTTAATATTTATTATGATGTAGTACTGAATAATATACAAAATATTTTATGCAATATTACACATTTGACCGTTATGCAGTGGCATGGTCCGAAAGTGGCGCAAGTAAACTTATAGAGCGTATAATCTCGCTCGCTCATTAGACATGCTAATAAGCCCTGCTAAAAACTATTTTTTATCGTCTCATCTCGATACACAAGCATCACCCATTTGAAATATAATAAACATACCGTTTTTTCTAAATAATAATCTTGCATTCTGATCACGTATAAGAATTTAGTGCTTTGTCTTAGTCGCGTCATTTCACAAATTCCTACTCGCACACGTCGCAAACCAGCTTCTTCTTCCGTGACTACGTATTCTTTATTAATACACACCTATTAAAATAATAATAATTGAATAATTTAAAAAACATTACATCGGTTAACAATACGATTAAAATATATACAATATATTTTTTGGTATATATACCATTCCATATTTACAAATGAATGTTAATTTTTTTTAACTTAAACACCACATTTGTTATGAAACACAAGTATACTTCTTCATTCTCATATAAAAGTACATAAATATTTACCCAAGGATAACCATTATTAAATGTATTTTTACTTTATATTGAATCTATATTTTCACATTTATAATGTACATTGTTTACTATAGTTGTATATTTATCGATTGGATTTTTTGTATCTTGTACAAAAAAAAGATGTATGAAATACTTCGTTTTCGACTCATCCATCATGATTAATAATTTTTTAAATGGGATTTTGACATAAATATAATATATTTATGTCTAATTTCAATCGAATTAATTAAATTATTTTTAAATTAATGAATTTATCAATAAACATGTAGTATGTTAGTGAGAAATTGTAGTGCTTGTTTCTAAGCTTCATTAACTAGTTAATTTAGTGGTTAGCGCAATTGGACGCAATCTTAAAGACTTAAGTTTTTTCAGGATTATTTAAATTTATTGTGACTTAATGTTTCGTATCCTCTTTAATATATTTGTATTAGAAATGCCGTTTTTAGTGAATATTTATTGTTATTATATATTTAAAAAATATGTATATACATTTATTCACGACTGACACGATTCGCTCACATGAATTTATAATACTGTAATACAAGACACGTTGGCACGCGTCTTTCTATCATAAAGTGTGTTATATAGGTGAATGAATGCATTTATTAGTTTTTACAATAATATTAAATAATAAACTCGTTAGCTACTCATGTAAGAAGAATGTTAGTAAATAAATCAAATACATTTTCCAAACCGTGAATCAGTAAACCATAGATTATTAGCGATACTACACTAACCCATTTCGCGCATTTACCGTGCTTGAATTATGCATTGGATTGGTTCGCGTTATTTTTACTAATGTATTTCTATTCTGATGTTAGGTTCACGGTTTTTGCTTACAGTTAGTTAACCCGTCAACGTGTTCGACTCCTCGTTTCGTATTCTAATATGAACTATGCATAAACAATACACCGCTGGCCTATGAATTAGTCAATTTCCTTCTTCTAACTGTTATCTTAAATTATCATTACAATGGACATTCATAAGTTTAGTAAATACGGGTAGGTATACTAAACAAATACCTATGATATATAAAACTTATTCCAAGTCGGTGTAATTAAGTACTTTGACGCATTCACCTATGCAACTATTCCTTTATAAAATTGCTTTATTATTTGTTTATTGTATTTTTTTAATTTTAACTCTATGGTATTTTATTAATATTATTATGTTATAAGATTTTTCTGATCCGTCCGGAAATTCGAATACATTTTCGAATTGTGAGCAATTGGAAACCTGTTTTTTCACCCCTTTGGCCGAGTTTTGGATATAATATAATTACGACACCAAAGCATACTTCTTCGTTAGTTAATTCTTTCCCAAGAACTTTTTTTTAAAACTTTTTCGATCGATTTTAATCGATTTTTTAACAGATCCTTATCTGTCTAAATAATCTCGATTATTTTTAAATTATTATAATTTAAATACACATACCGATACCGATATTTAAAATAATAGACATATTATTTGTAATAATAATTTAATAAGAAGAAAGTACTATTGACTTAATTAAAATCTATTAAAAATATTCTGATGTTGATATTCACATACTATATGTATTATTTATTTAGTTTATTGGTAAATTTTTAATTTTCTTGTAAAAAATCAGGTCCTGTGCATCATTTGATAAAAATAATGAAAATTTTATTCGAGCACTCATTATTACTTAGGCAATATTTATATTATTTTAACACTCTGCTTTCAAATGCGCTGTTTCCATTTTGTATTCAGGGCATTCATTGTTTGTTGAAAGTTTCGAAATGTTAAATAGTTTGTGTGATGATTGGTCAGTGCGTGATTTTGGATCGGGTCCGTTATTTGCTGTTGTCCTTTCCGACATATTAATTATGTGACACAGTTATATTTTATTATACTTAAAATACTTTTCGACTTCTGTGTTCTGCGAATAGTAAGCACCAATTATTATTCGCGGAACGGATATTCAAATATTTTGCACAGTCATTGCGAAGTATTCGCTGGAAACTGTGTGCCGTTCTAAAACCTCAATGTGTGGGCTTTTTAGTGGAACTGTTTAAATATTTATCAAAAATATTGAGTTTGTAAAATGAGTCAAGGTATGCTTATGATTTTGATGACTCTTCATTTTTTTTAATAAATACACCGTCATTCTGGTGTTAATTAATATTTTTGGCCCTATTTTATTATGGTCATTTCATCGACCTTTTTTTTTCAATTTTAAATGAAAAAAATACCCAGTTGGGTTTATTGAAAACAAAGAATAGACAAAGCGTGAAATATCGGCGATAGGATGGGGCCAATTACCATGGATGATTAATTACCCTATGCGTGGACTATAAATAACATAATAGGAGTAGAATATAAGATTTGAATCGGTAAAATAACCATGAAAACTACATTATGGAAAAAATTATAAATGTATTAAATTTGTTTGTTTTAGGCAAGCAGGAAAGTGTCGAAATGCGGCTACCTCTTCGTCGCTCCCGGATGGGATTTCTCCAACCCTCTCAACAAAACAAAGGTGAGTCATTTATATTTAAAAAAATGTATATTATATTAAAATGGAGTCATTATAGTCACGTTTCTAAAACGGCTTTTAGCCTAATGGCTGTTGTTTCACACTTTGCATAGATAAACATCTTTAATTGCTTCCTCGTTTTAATGAAAATTATTGCATCCAATTTCAAGGAAACGAGACATCAATCTCTTTTAACCAAACGTTCTTTATTTGATTGAGCGACAAATATATTGTAATATAGTTTTTGGTTTACTCGTGTGTAGTTATCAGTCACATCCACCGGTTGTAATTATTTTACACAGTTTCCTTTAATAAAATATACATATTCTTCAGAGTTGATTATTGTCGATAAGATCATCATCATAGTTGTTGTGTCGTGGGAAGTTGACGTGGTAATTTCACGTCAAAGAAACCGTGTCAATTGTCGCTGTTAAACTTACGATATTATTTATCAAAACCCACTTGAATGCTGCGAAATGAATGAAATTTTACAATTTGCCACCACGCAGTACTGGATTTCCGAAGAAATTTAATCTTTTCAATCTGTCGACACCTTTACAAAAGAAATTGCAGAATACTAATTTATTTTGGTATTGAGGTCGATGAAATGTGAGACTTCTCCTAAATGGACGTGTATCATTGTTTTGGAATAAAAATAAACACGATAAATTAAAATAATTAATACTACTGCTCTAGATAAACACAAAACCTGATTCAGCTTGTGAGTCTCATAAAATAATTAGTTCAACATTAACTTTGTTCATATTATATTAGACCGACACATTAATATATACCTACATATTGAAATTGTCTGGTGTTTTGGGAAATTGTGCAATCTTTATAAACATTTATAAAAATGAGTCTTTGGAACTGTTGTTTTCTTTAAGTAAACAACTGTTGCAAAAATTAAAATGTCTAAAAAAGGCCGCTTCCTCTCAAACCATCTGCCCATCGTTCTTAACTATACATATTAGAAGTAAGATTAGAGAAAATTTCAGTTTCCTTTACAAAATTCAAATTAATTCAATTAAAATAATTGATTACAAATTTATTGAATATGTTTTCTGTCTGAAAATAATTTTAATCCAACATACGGTGCTTTCAATACAATTGATTTATTATCGTAATAAGTACACTGTACTTATAATTTATAATATTCCTTAGAAGACATGGCATGAAAAATAATCTCGTTTATTGATCTCTCTGATTAACATACATAATTTTTCCTTTTATTTTATTTTTTTGAAAATGCCCCTAATTGAGTGTCTCTTTAAGTATTACTTTATCATATATAATCACACTCTCTACAATACAACAACATAACTCTTCGGCATTCGTGTTTCATTATTATATTCTCTTTCTTGACCATGGTTTAAATGTGTATTGTGATATATGTTTGTAGCAACATTACCGGTAATCGATGTTTTGAATAATTTTGAGTAAATTCATTCTTTCTGTATAGAGGAAGGGAAAAGCGTGACTAATGAAGGGTTCGGTGGAGAAAGTAAACCAACCGCTGTGACACTCAATTGTCCGAGAGAGAGAGATTTGAATTTTTTCAAATTATAGTCAAACAAAAACCCTCAACCATGGGCACTCTTGTACTACTTAACTTAAGAAGTTCGTCGATGAAGATTTCTTAGTAGAGGCGGCCGTGCGTGAAAAGCCTCGTGCTCTGCTTTTTGTGAGCCCCATGTGATTCCCGTTTTTTTAATACGAAAAAAACTCATTTTGTCTTTAAAATGCGTAAGAAGGTCTATTCAGTTTATTGTCACTGTCTTCTTTGCCTTTGAGGCTTTGAATTGATATATTTTTTTTAGAAATGATCCACCTTGTTAATTATTTATCATGATTTGTACCCATCGGATCTATTGAAATCGATCTGCAATTTATTGATCATTGTTTTGATAATTTTATAAATAAACAATACTACGCAACACCATCAAACGATCTTA
Organism: Agraylea sexmaculata; assembly: GCA_022606485.1. Lineage (NCBI taxonomy): Eukaryota > Metazoa > Arthropoda > Insecta > Trichoptera > Hydroptilidae > Agraylea > Agraylea sexmaculata. The sequence continues at coordinate 116,795 of JAGTTH010004517.1, forward strand.
GGGCCCGTTTTTATTGACTATTAAAAGTTGCGCAAACATACACAACAAATTATAACCCATTGTCTATTTTTGTAGGACACACGAATACGAGCATTATTATATAATATATCCTGATATTAAATTAAGAATTAAACACTGTGCAATGTATCTATCTATTAAAGAGCGGTCATTAAGTGTAAGAACTATAAATAAAAACCGATGATAATTGTGCAATAATAATATCCTACATTTTGTACCTTTATAACCAAAACTCGGCTAAAATGTACAAAAACCAATGATTTTTTATTATATTGCTTTGTAATCGGTTAATTTTATTATTATTTATGAATCTTGGGATATTATCAAAACAATCTTAAAATATTTATGAATTATAATTCTTCCCAGGATTCGACAAATTAAATAGTATAATCCGCACAGTGTCTAAATTCGCAAAAGCACTTCAATCTACCCACTTGGCCTACGTCTTAAAATATTATTAGTTTTTTGAAATCCAATATGATTAAATCGTTTCAAAATAAAAATATAATTATCGTATTAAAAATGTGGTAGGATATCGTAATAATATATTAGGTGTCCGTTGTTAGTTTTGATTTATCGAAACGTGAGCGCCCCCGTTTCGTTTGTTTTTTTTATTACTATTTGTTTCGATTCCTTGTGGTTTTTATATTGTTCGAAATATACTATTGAAAACAATCGCCCTTCGAATATTTTTGATACATGGAATCGATTAATTTTTATTGTATTTACAAATACTGGAGAGCAAATAGGCTAAGGCTACGAACAAGTGTCGTAAATTTATATCGCACATAAATAAATAATTTCGCTATTGAGATTTACTGCCTGAAATCGCAGCGTATGAATAGTTCACCGGGATTCAATTTTATTTATTTTATAATGGTTAACGCGTGGTTATGGTTCGTAACAATTTCGTTATACAAGTAGTTTAAAGCATTAAATAAAATTTTGTACGTTAAAAATGATGCCGTGTTGATTTGAAATTTGGATGATGGTGTTATATTTAAAAAATTACACGGTTCGTATATTTTGGTGATGTGGCAATATTGTGATTTCTTGTTTGCTTCTTTAATTGCTGTTAATTTTACAAAAAAAAACATACTTCTCCTTCAGAAAATCCACAAAAAAACAACATCGCTCGTGTCGAGTTTCAGATAACATCTCCACAATATTCGGTTATTCGGCCGGCGAATTAGTTTGCATTTTAATTACGACATATAGAGTTTTTCCAAATCCTGTCCTAAATTCTTGCGTTAAATATTGTTTTAAAGGTCGTGTGAATTCGGTTGTAAAATATTATTTATATATGACGGGATGGACTAAATTTTAACATAAAGCCTCATCTTAAATTCGTCATTTCGATTATTATGGTTGGTTTCATCTCGTCCAAACTGAGCTGGCGAGCTGTCAGATAATCAAGAGGTATAATTCAGCTAATATGGTTGGATATTTTGGGTGCGGGTTCGTGTCCAGGAGCAGTGGTAGGTGAATGTGATGCATTGTATGACTGAGCTTGTCGCATTCCACACCATACAATCACGGGCAGGTGTGCACACCTTTTATCTGCACACTACCATTAAATAAATAATATATAAAACGGTAGATTCATACCTTAGATTATTTAAATATATTATTTTTTTTGGAACATAAAAAATATTTAAATATTATAAAAGGTTTTGATTCAAAGCTATTTGCAGTGTGCGTGTCGGTCTCATCCGTATTTGATGGTTCGGGTTACCTGTTGTTGATCAGATTCTTTTTTGGATGATGCCAACTAGTGGAGGGGGATTCTTTGATTAGGTTTTTTTCTCCAACGGTCTCTTATTATCCTCCAGCTAGTTTTTGTGCTAAGCCTCATCACCAAGGGCTCCCTTTATAACGCGGAACACTACACCTGAGCCACGCGCTAAGACAAAAGCCTCCTGACCTTGCATGCCTGCATCGTCAAAAAAAAAAAAAAAATAGAATAATAATACAAATCACCTTCGATGCCAAAAAAGCCGACAAAGTGTTCGCTCAGTTCATTTTGTTATAACGAGATCGTAATATTAACTTGTTACGTGTACAGTAGGATCTAATGAAAAAAACCTCATTGTTCGTCTCGGCTCGTCTGGGCAGCCTTCAATTTGAAAAGTATCTTATCTGATGTATTAGAGAAAAAAAAACTATTATTCATTGAAGCTGTAAAAAAAACATCGTATACACCGAATGATGATGGATTGTGATGCATTCACTGGAATTTCTAAATTATTAACCGGTCGTTTGCAATTTGAATATTTAATAATATTAAAAGCCGTGCATCACACTGAATACTTTTTATGTATTTATTTGAAAAAAAATGGTTATTATATTTCGTGAATAACAACATTTTGAATATTTCTAAAATGAGGTGTTCTGGTTGAAAAAAAAGAAGGAATTTTATACCCATTGGTAGGTTTAATGAACAGGATTCTTTTGTGGTGGTTATCCAACAACCCGATGTTCCTTAGAAGTGTTGTTGTTGGAATAGTATTGGATATTGGGAGCTTATCTCTCCTCGTAAATCCCACATTTTACTGCCTCTTCGATCCGAAGGGCGCGCCCTTAAATTAGAATTTTATTTGACAATATTTCCATAATGGTCTTTCAACTTGCCCGCTTCGTCGGTGTGATTCTTCTATTATATCGAGTCGATATTTTTTTACACAGCGGACCTGTGGAGTCTCACTTTGAATACTTCTAAGGATCTTTAAATTATCTAACATAAACTATCACTCGTTAGTGAACCTGTCTCGTAATTTTTAAATACCCCGATTTAAGGTTGTAAAAATATTCATTTTTTAATTTATTTACGCCCCGAGGAGCTTTATATTTAATTTTTTTAGAGAGGGTCTTTTTTGAGAGGGTTTTTTTATACACAACAACCTGTTAATTGTCTTTCGGTAATCTTAACTATTACTAGTTACACAGGTCACCGACTTAATAATAAGTATTTACCTTACAATCCAGGAAATCAGAGTAAACCTGGATCGAGACGATCGATTGGGTCGTAATAACAGATCAAATCAATTTATTTTTTTTTTACTTGAGTAGGATTTTACATGACCACAGTATTTGTAGCCACGCTTCTTATCCCATGAGCTATTACGCTGGTTTATCATCGATATTTTTCTATATTGGAATTAGAATTATGAATATTTAAACGAATTGCACATTTTACAAAGTAGGTAGTTATATTTTGCGAAACCAAATTCGAAGGAGCGTGAATGTGTCGTAAACTCCTAAACGATATTTTATTTACGTGATGTCGTAAATTTCTATTCAATATTATTTTTTCCATCGAACGGAAGAACGACTACTTTATGTTTAATTAGTATCATTTAAATCCGTTGCGCAAATATATTAATAGATTTCTCAATATTAAAATCCGGTGGTCAAATGGTGAATTGGTTTTGCAAATCATGTAACTATTATTAATAATAATAATCAGTGAGTTGATATTTAAATCGTTCAATTATCACATTTTTTAAATTCATAAGACGTATAATTGTTCATTGATATCGTTCCACGTGTGTAATGTCTATGGTTTCTTTCGTCTTCTTATATAATAACAACAAATGTGTTGTACATTTTATTTTATACGTATTCCGACTGTTTGATTTATGAACTGTATTATGTAGACAGATATAATTAAAGTTAGTATTTTTGGTGAGGCATAAAAAAATAGTACGATATGATTATAATATTTCACGATGACGTACTTTGTCCACGGCTGTTTGGCACTTCGCTACGGATATATCACGCTGCGATCATTTAAATAAGTCATTATTTATAATGATCATAGCTGTTACGCTTTTAAAATCACTATTACTACGCCCCCGAGCGGCAAATTACACAGCTTATAAAATTTTGCATCACGTCAGTTATACTTGAGATTGGAATATGTCATAGTTTCGGGCGAAACTGCTTAGCGGTGTGTTGGCTTGAGGGATATTAGGGAATAATAACCAAAAAAATAAAAATTTATAATAGTAAACGAAACATTAAATAATATACAAGTATATATTTCGACCCTCTTATAACGTGTAAGAGAGATATCATAAAAATAAATGTGTAAACCATTAAAAGGCCTAGTACATACCTAAGCGATGGGCCATTTTCATAATATTATGTTTCCTAATGCCTGTTATAATTCATAATTTATTACGACAATATTCATATTATTATAAACAGTTTCGGAAATCATACATTATGAAAAATATATAATGGTGTTTAATTTGATCATATTGTTTTGAGTTTGGTTTATTAGCGGTAAATGGTTAATTTAGCACAATACCTGTTGTCAATATTCTCAGTGGGTTCTTAGGTGCGATAAGACTACGGCCATACTTCAAGTACTACAAGACACTATTCTCATCTACAATACCACGACTACAAGTGAGTAGTCTTAACAACCGTCGACTCTTAGTCTCTTGATTTAGCTATGGAATGTTGGAGATGACAATCGAAGTCAACAATTCAAGTTCAATTTGCGACCGATGTCAATATGTGCTGTTGTTACACGTTTAGAAAGTTTCTCATACAATATACAATTTTGCAGTTAATCATCGTACCATTATTCATTTAAGAGTTTGAATTTATCTGACATGGGGATTTCTTTAAGATAGCCTACTTTTTTTGAAGATCAACTGTTTTCATTAGTGCATCGATAATCCGAACATCCATTAATAGGGTCTCCATTATCGGGACGATCTTATATGGAAATTAATTTATTAAAATATCAAAAAATCTTAAATTAATTTATTAAAATTAATTAAAAACACCTCATTTTGCATACGCAATGGATTCACTTTGATAAAATTATGTATTTTTTTATTTTATTTTGAAAAAAAAATTGCCTCCTAAAATATTCACATACTATCATAAACCGCTTCGACCATCCGATGTTCAGATTATTGATCCGATTATACTGTACATCTTTGTATAAAATAAATGTATACCGATTCTTTTTTATATGAAATGCCTTCTTCTAGGAATCTAATATGGTTCTAATATAGGTTTTATTATAATTAATTTGTTCTGGATTCAATACAAAATAAGCCAGTTGACATAGTTTTGAATCCTGCTCCAAGTTACCGTGATTTTTTTCTATATTTTTGTTAATACTTTGCGAGTGGTCTTTACGATTGTTTCAACAAAATTCGCTCACTATTCACATATTATAAATGTATCTCTAGTTAATATACAAGACAATATCTATACATGCTTAAAAGTGCTTTTACTAATAAATTTTATTTTTATTGTTTCAGGTGAGCTTTAAATGATTTTTTTTTCACCGTTGTGTGGTACACGTGAGGTAAAGTATCGCAATCTAAGTTGTCTCATAGTTGTGTAGTTTTTCCTGTTGTCAAGCAGCTAGCGCACTATAAAACTGTCGTGGGTTGACTTCCTGGCCAAGATACTGTAACCAAGCAGACAAGTGGCCGCCAATGTAGAGGAATCTTGCAACCACCCATTATTATAACCACGGGATTCTATACTTTAATATATCATAGGTTTAGTTCGGTTGGTTAGGGCTTAATAAAGAAATATTTTCATTAAATCCCCTTCAAATAAAAATACCCGGATATGATATGTTTTAAGGATATATAAATAATTATCTCTATATGAAGCTATTTGAGTGAATATTTAGTCTTAGTAGTTTTTTATAAATTCATTTTTTGGTCAGAAGTAATTTGAATGTAAAATAATAAGTTAACCCTAAAGTCATGATTATTTTTTATTTATTACCTATTCCAAACGCAATATCAACAATTGACGAGAGATATTATTATGTAAAACAAAAATTATTATTTTTTAATAGGTACTATCAAATGATTCAGTCACGTGACCAAAATTAACAATCATTTCATCACTGTTTATTTTAAAAGCTTAGAGTAACAATAAAATAAGAATAACATTTAAAAAGAAATACAAAATGAGCTGCTATTAACTGTAAGTTCATTCATGAATAACTGCAGTTGGGATAACTCCAGTTTTTCAAAAATTGACTTTATTGCTGTAACGACATTTTACTACATCAAAACACTATTGTACGAAACGCTACTCCTAAATATTTATAAAAGGGTAAAAAGAAATCTAGATATTATAGAGGTTGGACTTGAAATAATTGAGAATATTTTAGGCGGTGGTAGGGTATCGTAAGAATAATCGAAAACAATATTTTTTTTTTATTAATTAATATTACAAAATAATTAATAATATTAATTACATATGAGACACACAATTTACACGTAACAGTCACTACTGAGTACTTCAGAGAAACAGTTCATTCCAAGGTGTTGGCCCCAACTCGATTCCAAAGGCACTATTAATATTTTAAATTATTTTATAATTTTTAATTAATAAGTTTTTTTTCCAATTATTCTTGCGATACCCTACCACCCCTAAAATATTTTCAGTTATTTCAATTCCACTCTGTATATATGGAATATCGAAACACATTTATATTACTTCTCCACAGTTTGATTTAATGGATATATCACGTTTGTACATTAAGGTATCCATATGTATTGTAATATTAATTATAATTTTAACATTCTCATAAAAAAAATCGTATTCTTATCAGACTTGTTTGTTGTGAATGGCACTTGAAATGTGTGCATTAAGGTGAATATTTTTTATTGGAACGCTCATATATGGATGTATATATATTTTTTCACAGGATATGTTATTCGTATATGGGTTGTATAATAGTCTCACGGAATAGTCCTATCCTGTTATTAAATACATAGTGAGATAGCTCCTCTTTTTACCCCAATTAATGTGGGACTCCTTTGATAGTCGTTGTCAGTCCCACGCATAGCCTAATGAGTGACGGATCAACTATGTACTTGTGTCATTACATCTGACACGCCACATGCTCTTTCAGGATTCGTTCCATCTTTACAATAATACTTTTATTATTTCTTTGTGTATGCGTGAGAAATATTATTATTCGTTATTGATTTTCAAATATATCGATACCTTATATTTTAATATTCAGACGTTGTACTACTCTTTGGGATAAAAGCTCAGCATAACTTCCTTGACCAATAAATATTTAAACAACTATATGAATGAATAAAATTGATAGATAATACTCGAAGTATATACTGATTTTAAGGATTTTAATATAAATACTGAGGCAAAAAGCCATATCAATTGTTACATAGCTGTAATAATATCGCAGTCATAGATATAAACATTAGATTGCATATAAATAATTGTTGCACTCTTCTCTCCTATTCGATATAGGCATAAGTGTGTCTCCCTCACTCAACACATTTCTAGTGACCACTGAGAGTGAATGCGACAATACTTTGGCGATTAAAACTCAATAATATTTTAAATATCTTATAATATATCTCGGTAAAAACTGAGCCTAGATATGTTTGAGTTCATATGACATGTAGTAACAATGCATTTACCCATTTTTCTGTGAAATATGACTGAATATATGAAGATAGATGTTTACAGTATAATGTTTGTCAGGAAACTGAGGTTTTTGGGCACTTGATCCACTTGAACTAACCATGCATTTAGCCAATCATGCGATTTTTTATGTTTATATCTAATATCGCAGGTTTTTGTATTTCAATATTTAACTTGAATTTACGATTCACAGAAAATTATTTTTGTTATCATTAACTTTAACTCTATTATAACGTATTAATTAGATTATCGTTATATAAATGTATACAAAGTTAAAGATTTTTAAATTGATTTGATTGGTTATTGCGACTGGGAGATTGGGAATAATATTAATAACACCTCGATCGATCGTCTTAATCCGGGTTTACTCTGATTTCCTGTATTGTAAGGTAAATACTGATTATTAAGTCGGTGACCTGTGCTAGTAATAGTTAAGATCACCAAAAGACAATGAATTAATACGTTCTTGTGTAAAAAAACAAAATTTATACAAAAACCCTCTAAAAAGCTCCTTGATGTGTATAGAAATAAATAGTTTTTATTACTTAATTTAATTCATTATATACAAAAAATAATTAATAGTCGGTACAAGGTGTAAATAAATGGTTGTAAAACAAATTTATTAAACTCAATTTTTTCTTCTTGGCCAAAATATATATATTTTGTTATGTCCAAAAAATCAAATTTATAAAAACCCTCTTAAAAAGCCGTCTTCAAAAGTTCCTCGGGGCGTATATGAAAAAAATCATGAAACATTATTAGAATACCTTAGAATTATGATAATTTGATATTGAATTATATTAATTTGAAAAGCACATGTAATAAATAAAATCCATGCTCAACATACATAATTAGTGTTTGAATGTGATTATTTTATAATGAATCCATCGATAATAGACATTTAATTTCACATCCACATCAAATTATAACCCATACGTTGTTCATATCATATAAAGTTCGATTCGTTCTCGAGAATAAAATATCATCGATGTGTAGAGGAAGTTCCTGTTATCCGAATCTAACGCTAGATTTCTAAGCTTTGATTTATGATTCATTGTTTGGTATTTCTTGCCAGTAGCTCATATTTGATGACTATTCTGGACTTATTTATTCTGGACACAGTACCGGGATACCATCAAGAATAACTAACCAACTCTTCAATGCCTCAATAATGACACGCAAAGCTCATATTGTTTACTAATAATTTGTAATAAAATCTGTGATTTAAATCTTGTATGAATTTACCAATTTAGCGTGAATTCCAATGAAAATATAAATCATCAGAAATATTAATTATCATACTTATGCTGCCATGGTATGTATTTATGTCACAGTTTATTAGCATAGTCAATGAATATATTTCCTATAAAAGTTTTTTTAGTGAACATGAATATTTTCTCCCCGATCTGAACAACTCTATTTTTACGTATATAGTGAATATATACAAATGAATATATAAGTATTTTCACTGATAAAACACACTGTATGTAATATAATATATATATGAACACAGCTTGTAATTTTTAATATTTAATAATGATGATATATTAATTTTAAAGAGTTTATGTAAAATAAACTCCTCACGATTTTATTTTTAGTGTAAGCGTGTTTTTTAACATTTTTTATTTTACCACTGATATTTTAAATGCACCCAATTCTTTTTCAGGCGTAACACTAATATGGTAGTAAATTTTGTTAAAATTAGTGTTTTTTTTTTGTTGCTAAAATTGAGTAATTTATCAATATGCATTTTATTATTTATTTTTAACGACAGAGCGGCTCTGCCCGACTTAATAATCGCCTCAGTATTTACATTACATTCCAGAAAATCAGAATAAACTTGTATCGAGACGATCGATCGGGATTTTATTAATATTATTCCCGATCTCCCAGTCGTAATAACCTATCAAATCAATCAAAATTTTGACTTGAGTGGGATTTGAACCCATGACCACATTTTTCGTAGCAACGCTTCTTATACCCTATTATAAGTATTACGCTGGTTATTATGAATAAAATGTTCAGATAATTTCCTTCATATAAAATATATGATCATAAATATTAAAAGCATAATAATGCAATAGACTAATAGAGTATTTTCCTTGATATTATGTCAGGTCGTACGAGTATTATTCGGAATTTGTCGTAATGGCAGTAATATTTTAATGGCTCTAGGCTCGTATAAAAGTTATTTTCGTATCGTAATTATTTTAAAGTTCTTCCTAGTATTACAGTTTAGTTGTATAATATAATGTAATGTTTAAAAGGTCTTGGTGCTACCGTATTACCCGAGGCTTTATTCGTAATGCTCTCCTTTGACGCCTTTTTTATGTGGGAGCATGTTCCTTTATCTGCGCCGCTTATATTCGATCTATCTTCACTACATTCCTCCGTCACGAGTCCATTCTTCTATAAGAATCATCCAAATTATACTCTAATCCGGATTTAATCATATTATTAAAGTTCCATAGTGTAATAACCTTGTTTTGTGTCTTGAAACTGCAACGATACCCAATTAGAGCTGAACCGTCCGGTAATTAACTTATGAGTTTAGCTCTCCGTGCGTTCGGAATCCTTCGGGTAAAATTCAAGGAATTCAGCCGTAAAGCCGAAGGCAAAGTAGATTTTTATTTAAGATATATAAGAAGAGTAGAAGATACGTATATTTCTGTTATTAATAGTGTGGAATGTTATCGAAGAGAGACTGGAACTGGCCGCACGAACGCCTTTGGCAGCTAACAATCAACTTCTCATCATACCGACAACAAAAACACTGATCTCTTATTTCGGATCATACTAACACATCCTCCGAGACGACTTTATGTAAATTTAACAAAATAATTGTTGTATCATGCTATAGCGCTTCGTTGTTATTTAAAATAGTCATTCTTAATGTTTGTACAGCTATAGACATTCGTCGAAGGCAGGAAATCCTTAAATCTCGATAGTTCTTTGATTATACCAGAGATAAGCTGACATTCGATATGAGAAACACATATTACTTCACAAAGAAAACGCGTATCAAATTTAAGCAGATTTACTTCAATAACCCAATTCGATGCAGTGGGTGTGTTAAAAATTTTGTGATATCACCATACGAAAAATTGATTACAAATTTTGAACGAGCATGTTGTAATAATATGTAAAATAAGGTTTTTCGTACGGGGGCGAGCATCGGTACTAATTGGTTGTTACCTTCATACAAGAGAACAGGTTTGGTACTTTTTAAAATATCGCCTCTAAACAGCATATCGTATTATACATACTTGCATGCAGATCGTCAATTTGGAAATACTAAAAATATATACATATATTCGGGTGCGTAGTTGGATATGAAATACCTGAAATACTATGAGTGTCTCATATATTGTGACCAGATTAAGATCCGGCCGCTGCTGTTTTGTACTTGCTTCGATAGATTTACGATTTCGAACCGTTCGTTACAGAAGTCGGTAGCGTTTTAACTCATTCACCATGATACATGTTGGAAATATGAATTCCACACATTATTAACAGTGTATTTCATTATGAAAGTATAGGGTGGAATGCACAGTCCAAAATAGCAGAGAATGTGTTTAAAAGTAGAAGAAGCACAATATGTATTATTAAGTATTCGAAAAGACAAGGTTATAGCTCATCTAGGGTTTTTATACGTGTGTCACTTCAAGGGTCAGTCTCTTCAAATAGTGAGCTACCCAACACGAGAGTCAAACAAGTATTGAATTTTTGTGCAATTCCTATAAAGTAATGGATTCCCAGGCATACTTCACCGTAAACACGATAGTAGAGTTACTTAGCTACACTTATGATCGGTTTTTTGTTAGTAAATGCCGCGTCTGAGCCTCGGGCGAGGCACTAATTAACAAAAAAACCTTCAAATGTATAGCAAAGCAACTCTATTATTGTCTTTACGGTGTAGGTTTACGACTTAAACTTTTATAAAACTTAATACAAACCAATTCATGAACTAATAACTCTCGAGTCAGGTAGCTCACTGTTTTAAAAAAACAAAAGAATCATAGCCAACCAAATTAAATCAAGTACTCTTACTATCACAAAAACATTCTTAATTTTTTAACCATGACTATATTATCAGTTTATTAGGGCTTTAACACTAGGTTAACACTAGTAGCAGGATGGATAGTATCGGAAATACTATCCAGCAAGCCTGTGGGTAAAAGAAGTCAGGGTAGACCTAGGCTAAGGTGGGCGGACGAATTCTATAAGGTAGTTAGGAGTTTAGGTATTAATAACTGGAGGAGCATTAAGTGGAAGATGCTGGTGCGGGAAGCCTTGGTTCATCACTGAACTGGAGTGCTTATGATGATTATGATAAATTATATTAATTAGTTGTTCTAATAGAGAGCTTTGATATTTTGTACTGTCAACATTGTTTTTCTTTTAATCACATCATATAAGATTGTTAAGTTTTATCATGTGTATGTCGAGTATGATTGATTTGAAATCACTCAAGTGAAGATATAATCAAATCGTAAAGAGTAAAGTCATAGATATATTGACTTGTCAGCAATCGTGTCGGGTCCATTAGTATGTTAAAGAGCCCAGAGGTGCCGAAAGAGTAAAGCATAGTAAGTGTCAGTACTTTTCACAGACAAGTACTTGTGGGTGTGTTTTGCAAGAGTATTTCATTTGCATGACTCGTGATGGAATGGATGGATGCTAGTAAAGCCTTAACTTATACTATGCACGCTTAAAAGTGAAAATCAATATAGTTTAACAATTAAAAATATACTTTAAGGCATATGCATTTATGCATCATTCGTTTTGAATTCAACATCATCATCGACAGAATTTTCTAGTAAAATTTTTGTCATAGATTAATATATAATTAACCCAAACCCCAAACTTAACTCCCGCCAAAATGTTCCATTTTATCCACAGTATTCCTCATCCAACTATCTTTTATTCTCCTCTGAATAGGCTTTGACGACTTTGAGCACCTGGGTGAACACTTTTCCACAAATTCTGCCATCTATAGGCCTTGTCTAAGAACGACCTTATATAGTAACATATAAATGATTGCTTCCTACACCTTACTTTAATTTCTTTTATATACATTATATTTATACAAATATTTTTTTAATACTATTGTTTATTTTTATACATTTACATGTACCTTCTTTATTACTATTGTATTTGTCTTTAAAAAAAACCTCTTTTTTCTATATGGAAATAAAGAATAAGAAGGAATGCAATATTTTTGCATAATATTCCCCTTAACGTATTATAACAATTAATGTGCTCAGAATTAAAAGTTTCATAAATGTATTTTTAATCACTACAATGTATTATTGATTAAATATGCTTTATATTTTATTAGTGTCATGAAAAATATTAAAAATGAATATGTACATTAAATGAAAGCCAAACTTATACATTCGTTTACAGAAAATATTCAGTCAATATTTTATAAATAATTGTAAACGGTCAATTTGTATATATTTTTATCTGTTACTGATCCATCGATGGATTCTCCTAAGTTGTAAAATTTTTCTTATCAAACTAATATAGTAAATTTCTCATGATTATAAAATAGATGTGTAACTGCTTTTACTAGATATGAGAGTTTTTGATTCTTTGCCCATAAAATGTATTTATATGCTTAAATTATTTTGATAATATACATATTGGCGTAGCTCGTTAGTTGGGTTATGTAAAAATTTTATCACTATATAATTTTAAAATATTCTCCGGGGGTATCTCATACTCGTTAAATGATGGAAATTACCCTTGTTCAGCATGTGATGCAAATTAGGTTTAAAATGGAGCATTTAGATTACACAAGCATTGTTCTGCAGGATAGTGTCACTGTTCGGCCTTTATAGGTCTGAGCCGCTAATAACACCATAATAACGCAACCTTTGCATGTGATTTATAAAGCATAATAATCTGAAATTATTGTGTATAAATGTGTGACATGCATTTTATAATATATTTATAACGAGGTTGGCGAGGTGATTGCAATTTCCCTTTCGTTGTTTAATGGTGGACGAGCTTCTCCTCGGGCTGTTCACGATGCCCAAATGTCAGTTCTTCAGCATCACACAGACTTGCCGACATCCCTGTAATCTTGTTTGCATACTACACATTTATAAATTGCCTGTTTCACATTATCGTCTATTCAATTATGTGCAATTATGTTAGAAAGTGCTTTCAAAACCAATAGACTAACTCACTGGAATCATTTTACTATGGCGTCCTCTCAAATCTAGTCAAGTGGTTTTAGATTAATAAAATAATTAATTTAAATATACCTGTATGAATCACATATCACCGGCTTTCTTTGCTTCTAATAATTGTTATTAATAGTTTTTTTTTAAATATTTGTAGAGTCAAGAAACAGTAACGAAAAAAGACAGTTAAAACATAAATCTACTAATGATAATTGAGCTGTAATTTTGACTTTATTTACATAATACTGAATATCTTTGCAATGTCCATTTTGCTAAATTTTACAGAAGAGATAAAAACAAATTCAAGAAGCTGACTTAAAATCCCTTTTTTAAATATCATAATTAATTTTTGTTCACCTATAAATTTTTGTAACGTTTTTCAACAATTATGTTATGAAACCAATTTGAAAAGGATTTACGTTTATTTATTGGGTTTAAATCGGTGATATTTGTAAAAAAATCAGGAATTAAAAATATTAAAAAACTTCCCAATTAAAATATAAAAATCAAATATTTTGGAATTATGCAGTCTGTAAGGAAAGCCGACGTTGTCTGTTATAAAGAAAACCTTTACGAATATTTTTTTATAGAATTCCATTCTAATTAATTCCACTTATTTTTATTATAATACAAGCGCCTTCTTCCAAGGCATTTTGGATTTAATTGTTCATCATATTTTTTTAACTATTTATATATTTTTTGTTGACAATTTTAATCTCACCCCTTTCAATTTAACCATTCGAGAATATCCATAATAGAATATGTATTTCATACTCCACATTTATTTAATATGATAGTCGTTTATTTCGTCGATAATTTGAAATGAAGTAGGGTAGAATGTCCACATTTGATTTTGTCTGTCATTAATGATTTTACTATATTCGTATATATTAAGTATATGTTTTTGTAATTCTAAGTTTATTTTATATTATTATTATTTATTATGTATAATATTTATATATATTTTAGTAGTTCTACAAATGGGTTTTTGTATTTTTCCTATTACTTATTAATTATTTTAAATATCAATTGATTATACTCCGTATTAAAATAAGTAAAAGACTATGTCTATAAACTTAATATTGTAACATCTAATCATAATGTATCAAAACATTGTACGCAAATTATGTTTAATAAAGAAATTGTATAATAAAAATTAAACATTGTCGTAAAACATTTCGGAGAGTCTTGCAAAAATTCTTGTAGCTACATCGGTTAACCAATACGGCGGCGATTCCCGACTCTGCGCCGACAATCCAAGACATTGCCAGGACACTATGTCATTAGCTATTATATAAAACATCAGAATATGGGTATGACACATGGGTATTAAATATATGAAAGTGTTGTTGTATTAACGATCCAGTTGTGTAGGAGGGCGTGTCTTTGCGGTATTGGAATTCCATGGAAGTGCATCGGCGAGGCGCATCCATCAGAACAGAGAGAACTCCTCGTGTGTTTATTGCACTGAACAGTTATGACCGGCCGCAATCATTATCACCATAAACACCATTGCATGAAAACATCACTTATACAATACATACATTCATATTGGCAACATCCTGAAACACCAATTCATTTAAACAACACTTCCAATCAATTAAAATCGACGCAAAATATATTTAGGCACAAAAATGTCCAATTTGTATGTACCTGCAATTTTTAAACTCCTTTTTATTAACTAATTTAATTATAATAATCTTGATGATCAGTACTTTCTATTGTTCAAATATATATTGTTGAGTTCGTGATTAAAGAAGTGAATTCCTACAGTAAAATATTTTAAATGTTAGTTTAAAATAATAAATTAAGAGCAAAGGAAAATACAGTATGGAAAGATAGTAAAGACACATTGTTTGTATACATACATACTATAATCAATAAAAATATAATACATTAATAAAGAAAAAAGGCTTTTGTCTAATAGCATTTGTATGTATATTAAAAAAAATTAAATACTTGCTTTTTATTTATTTAATTGATTATTTGTACGACATGCGTATTAGGATTAGACGAACGATGCGATGGGGTTAAGAGACATATCCGTAAAAGTTACCCAACTAAGGCTCGCCACACCTCTCGTGTGTCTCTTAAGTCGTTATTTTTACACTAGAAATAAGTTGCTTTTCCTTCATAGAAATACCTGAAACAAGTAAGTGTTATTGTAAAAAGAAGGTTTATAGGTGTGGCAGAACTGTGGTGATGTGAACTAGTAGTACATAGTAACCGGACACGGTAAAGACACGCGACACTACCTTTCAAAATACCGTTTGAAATTATCGATATATAGAAATGTTCCCACAATCACTATAATCATTATATGTGTGTCCACTTTGATCATCAGACCACATCATAACTGCATATGGACTCAATTTCAATCCGCTCCATTTAAATAAATGTCCTCGATTACCAAAGTATATTTTAACGAGGGTGTATTTCATTATTTAAATAAGCTTAAGGTAAATAATGTAATTATACTAAACAGTTGGTGGTGGCACAAACTAGATTCGATAATAATAAAAACATATTAAATATATTCACTCACTTATTCTTGCAATACCCTACCACCCCCTAAAATATTCTCAGTTAATTCAAGTCCACCCCGTATAAAGGCATATGTCAAAAAATGATTAGTAGTAATATGCCATGAGTATTTTGATTTATTTTTTTAGTTTATTAAAATTGAAATTTTAGGTTATCGAGCTCTAAACCTTAAAACAAATAGTCTAATCTAACACCTAAATTACCAAGTAAATATAAAATTATGACCTTTCGCTAAATAGCAGCCTTTTTCTATAATTACCATCTTGCTGGTATTTAATATTTATATATTTAAAAAAAATACTGAGCGCTTTTGAGTAGTCATTTTTTAGATACCAACATGATATAATCATATAAATATGTTTATATTTCTTTCGTATTATGGCATTACATATATTAGAATCGAGCTGTCATTGTTGCGTAAGGTTTCAAAGAGAACTGTAGAATTGCGAAACCGTCATCCTGTGTTAAAGTTAATGCAGTTGACGGACTTTGAAATAACGTGTCATGACAATTATTCGTTTCTCATGTTTGTGACTTTTTGATTACTAAGTCAAACCCTTTAACTCCATGCTGGGCGACTTTGATACGGCGAATAATTGCAGGATAACAGCGCAGTTGTATTGCATACATACATATAACTGTACAAGAAGTACACGTGAAGTTTATAGTCATATTGTTAATTACATACTTGCACACGTGTCTCATTAGACCATTGTTTTGTGTATAATAACGGAAAAAATGACTTTCACCATATAAAGCTCCGCCCTCGCGATTCTAATATAGTATTAACTTTCATACTGATTACTGCTTGTGGAGTTTAATCAAGTGGAAAATCACAAAGGTTCACATACTGAAAAAAATATGTACCTTTGGTTACGTGAGTCGCACTTTTTAAATATTAATAACATTTGGGTCGAATTTATGAGAACTTTTCTATGGGAAAACGATCATAAAATTTCACGGTCGATGATGTTTACATTTTTGTGATGTTTTGTTTGGAAAATCGACATCGTTTTGTGCGTGGATTGAAAAGTCACGTTTTTGATTAACTTTCACCAAACACGAATATTCGATCGATACGATTTTTAATACACGAACAGGTGCGGTTTACTCGGTATTATTGTTAATATGGCAGCTTAATCAGTGTCTGCTCATTATATTTTTAATAGAAATCAAATACCAATATTTCCTTTGCCGTCAATTATTAATGTAGAGTCTTGATTGCACTGAAGCGTCATTTCACCGCCTCCATTAAAATGAAATGCTTTGCTGCTCAATTAATGTAGCATGCTGAAATAACTATAGAATATTCATTCATAATGTACCTAATCTATTTATAACTAGATATTACAGTTAACATACTATCTTCACATAATTTTAAATTAAATTTCAGTACACATGTATACATGAATTATTTAATTAAAACTGATGAATAAATCAGTGCAAATACCGTCTCTTAAACCCAAGCAATTAGTTTGAAATTGTACTGGAATGGTGATAGTATGAGCATTTTGGTTGAACCTTGGTTTTATGGAATAATTCGTATTGTTCAATGGAGCATGAACAAACACAAAAAAACTGTTTTTTTTTTATTCCAAAAATTTCTTACATCAACAATGGGTATCTTTTTATTTTATGATGAAAATATGATTTTTTTGTAATCTTAAATGATGTTTTTTAATGCTTTTCAAAGGGTGCAATCTGGTTTTTATTTTATCTTAAAGTGAGGTGAATAACAAGGCCAGAAGCTGTTAAAGCAGGATTGTAGATATTGTATCTTTACCGGAAAATGCGTGACTCACTTCTTAAATGTAGAACCAGTTCCTCTTTTTGTTCCTCGGTGTAAGCTTTTGCCAAAAACTCGATACAAAGTAGGTAATATCTGATATCGACCGCATACAAATTCAACACACCCACTTATTATTTCAGTTAAAAAATAACCTACCCACTCTATATCAAAATACTGGTCATGAAAATGGGGTTTTCTGCACCGTATTTCGTTATTTTTTGGTATTATTGCTTACCTATTTGAGAAGTTTTTTTTATTTTGTAATATTTTTTATGACAGTTAAATAAAAAGATTCACTAGGAAATTTAGGAGTTTACTCATTGGTTTTTTTAGTTTTCTTAAGCTAATTCAGCTATTTTTGTTAAAAATGCTATATCACACTAGTGCAATATTTCATTTGAAAAAAATGTCAGTCGCTTCAAATAATTTTATAATTTAATAACTATTTGAAAAATGTTTTTTTTTTAATAATGTATTGAATTGTCTGTAAATAGAATTTTTGTATTTTCTTGTAGGACAGTAGACTTAAAATTAATAGATAATAGATTTCAGAATTGCTCCATACATAATTCGTAACCAGTGGATTTTCTTTTAAAGTCGTCAGATATTTATTTATTTTTCATAATAAAGTAGTCGATTATTGATATATTAAAATAAATATTTTATACCGCATTTCGATTCTAAAGTCAAATTATTTAAATTATTCATATTATGAAAAAATATTAATCAAACAGAGTTATTGATAGTGTTGACATTTGGGTGGAATTCATATTTGTAATTCAATATTGTATTGGAAGTTACAGTAAAAAAATCTTAAATTAAACAAAAACAGTAAGAAAGGATATTTAGTTGACTAATTTATTTTCTAGTTCAAATTTAGGTGTGATTTACTTAACACGTTACTTTTGTAATACTTCTGTCATGTCAACTGTGAGTATATTATAATAATATTTTTCTTTTGTGCTTTCAGGTGAGCTTTACCCAACCCCTTACGAATTTCCCAATACTCTAGGTAAGTTGTCATGTATTGATTGATGTAGAATTGCATTATTTGCAAATAATAATGAATATGCTTTTAATAACAGCGTACATTCAGTTAGTGTCGGTGTTATGATAAAAGCGTGACTGTATGATTTGCGCGTACACAATATCTATCGCTCTCCAACCACGACTTAATTATCGATATATACCGTAATATCTCCTTTATGCATTATCCGATACTTTTTGTTACATTCGAATATATTGATTGAACTCACATTGTACTGTCTCAGGTACATTGTTAAAAAACATCTGTCTTCTTTATGGACCGCGACCGTTATCGTCCTTATTAGGATCTTTGCCGTCCAAACTTGCATAATCATGTGTTTGAAAAATCATACTCGGACACCTTGAATAGCCGCAATTTGTATCCGCAAAAAGATAAATTTCATATACATAATATATACGACGTGATGATCGCATACAATTTTAATTTAGACAGCAAAAAATATAATATTTGCGAATGAGCGTCGTTATTGATCATAGTTAAATTGAAAAATATTGATTTTTTACCGAGATTATTTTATACTTATTATTGAAATTATTTGTTAAGAAGAATATACAAATTGTCAAATATAGTTAATTATATAAGAGTAAATATAATAGGTATTGACAAAATATGGTAGACAAGGTGAATGGGAAGATAATTTCAATAACACATAATAAAACCTCGGCCAAGAGGGTGCAAAAACAGCTTTTCAATTGTTCACTATTATGGAGCACTGCAAATGCTTAAATTTTAATTACACATATTGCTTTATCCTTCGATAAAATGTATTATTCTGTTTTAATTTTATACAGAACAATCTTAAGACATAATATTAATAAAATTACTATTTTTGAAATTTGCATTCAACTTTATAGTTTCTCCCATGAATACAATATTTATTGTATAGTAAGTGTAGATGCATATAATTTTTTGTATAAATAAAGTAATAGAGTAATCAAATAATAAAGGAAATCGTTGCAGGGCTCGAATACGCCAAAGCACTTCATTACACCCACTTAGACTAGGTTGTCATATAGTATAAATATATGTAATAATATAGGAATATATGTATTAGTAACTTTGTTTTGATCGTCTTCAATAGTTAATTGATTGCTATTTATATCCCGTATTAATTTTAATTCTAATATCCAAAATATATTCGTCCTGTTCTTGGGTTTCAATTAAATTAACTACAATATAAAAACGAGTTTTAGCTTTTCAAATATTTTAATTATAAATAGTTTTATTTAATGTAATGGTGAAATCATCTTTCGATATGGTACAAGAGAGATGATAGAATATTTCATTATACGGTAGACGTGTTTGTATAATATTACCGGAAAGAATGCATGGCTCCAGGTCGTCTGATCTCATCAAATCTCATCGTAATCTGGTTCAACATTAAATTGGACACATCAATCACTTTATATTTGTGGCTTGGACAATCTCCAGTACTTGTCTGTATAATGCCCTTTGCCAAGAAACCGGAATCTTGGATGATGTTGCCTCTCGAAGGAACACCGTGTCCCTGATAACGCCGGACATTTCCTTTGATATACGATCCTCGGATCTTCAAATAGCTTTTCTATCTATTTAGGAATTCCTTTAGAATAGGAATTCACCGCCACGAAGCCACCTTCGGATAAAATGGCGTCTCGTTATCCAGTCTTTATCAGCTCCACTATTAATACCAATTAAACTTTTTATCTGCCACATGACGCAGACAAATAATATGAGTATGCATTGATAATTTTCTTTATATTTAAAAAAAAAAAATATTATAAAATAACATAACCAGTTGTATTACAAAAGCTCCGCAGTTCCGAGATGATGATATCAAATTGATTTTATTATACGCTTGATGGATAGATATATTTCGATAAATCGTATATATTTATATGAACCACACATGAAGGGAGTGTTTATTGAATAATATGACATAAATATGTCAAGTATTGTAGACGGTTCTCTTTAATAACGTCCAACACTAACAATAAACGTCAGTTAGTAAACTCAAGTACCCCTTTGTATAAATGCCAACTTTATCTAAATAAACTTTTATTTTGCAACAGGTGATTGAGGTGAAACTATGGATATTTCTGTCCATTTATGATTTAAATGTAATAAGCAGTGATGCGATGGTTTAATGACTGAATTTTATTTCATAAATATAATTGCGATTGGTCACAATATACTTAAATAGGTATAGAATCCTACTGGGAAGGTTAAGGATAACTATGATGTATAGAATGTTAGTTAATTTGGGTTTATAAAATACTTTAATAATGGACCAAAGTTATTAGATTCACTTGCAAATTTGCAAACCAAAAATACTTTCACCGTGTATTGCTTCCTACACCTTACTTTATTTTATTTTTATATTCATTCTATTTACACATTTTATACATTTTTTTTAAAATAATTCTATTATTATTTTTATTACTATTGTTTTGTCTATAAAAAAGCTTTTCTGAGCGTTAATATGGAAATTAATAAATTAAATAAATAAGTAATACGAGTCTTTTAAAAACAGGATGCTATGCATTTTATGTTTTTGATCCCATATAATAGTAATGAATCAATGGTTATTAAATATACTAATGAATGGTATTTAAGGCCATTTTAATATGTATGTATACTTAAATCCCAAAACATCGTATCAATCATGTCTATTTTTGATACATTCGAAGAGCTTGTTTCATCTCGTTTACGTCTGTAATCAAATACCGCTAATTACGGTATTTTGTGATTTATATGCAAGACTCACTTTTTTATAGACGCAGTGAAAGTCGATAAGTCGGGTCATTTCCTACCGGCTATGGGGATTTAAAATTAGCAAAATATATAATTGATTAGTCGCCACTGGCATTGATGAAAGTGAGCACAGTGTTTATTTATTTATCAGCCAGCTTATCCCACTTCTCATATCCTCCGTTTATATATTTTATCCTTTCACTTCCGTCGCAATTTCTGCTGTATATCATTTTTATGGGAATATCGCAAATACGAACACAATGGAATGGCTTTTTATTGGCGAGGTCAGTTTGCCGTTGCCATCCATCAATAGGCGGATTTTGCCATGCTAGTTTTTATATTGACCAGCTATATAGATCGTATAAAATATATAATCTACTTTTGAAATTGGCATGTCCATTTTCGAATTTATAGCCAGTTGAAAAAAAATACACTTAATATTGTGTATTTGATTTAAATATCTACTCATTCATTGTCATTGAAAACTGTGATTGAAATGGCCATTTCAAATTTTCATTTGAAATACACACATATAGTTAAAATAAAGTAAACATGCCTCAAATCACCTCATATAATTTTCAAGGGATTTGATTTCACGTTATGAAACACACCTCTCTTTACATTCACGATTCTTCTGAATTCTCTATTATATATTTTTTAATAAAAGGGGGGTATGGCCAAAAGATTCACTTTTCTAAATGTAGTTATCGTGAGTGTTTTTCGTGCCAAATGAGTTCGTGAGTTTTACTGTTCACATCTGTCCTGAGATTAGCATATATGCTCCACACGAAACTCAATTTCTCTCCAATGTTAACTTTTCACCTCACTTTTACTAACCCAACACGAATATCGACATATCCGATCACAAAATTTTAATTTATTCTCCAAACTTTTCTTTTTCTTTTAATGCATCATCAAAATAAATGATAATATGAAATAATACGTTTCTTACTGTAGAGAGGTTTGTATTCGGGAAGGCATTCGATCTTTAAAATTAATAGATTAGCTTAGGTTACACTATTATAAATTATATATAATTTACAAGGATGCTCATGTTGTATTTTATGAGGTGTGTTAGTATATTACATTTTTTACTTATTTATTAGAGGCTTTTTATGAGTACTTTTGGTTAATAATTGGTAATATGTTTAACTATTAGATAGCTCTCTCATTATTTACAATAACATTCAGTAAATCTAACCAAACACTTTTATCAATATTATTATGGATTTCGCAGTTGTTTTTTTTTCAATTTATGTAAGTAGTATTCCATCCACCACAATGTTTGAAGCAATGCGTTTTTCCTTTGAGTTATCTAACTTATGATATAAGAAGATGAGTTATCACCATCTATAATTCTATATTAATACAGTGGAACCTGGATAATGAAGATCAAGGAGAATGAAAAAAAATGTATTACGATGATTTAGAAATATCGAGGTTTTTTTTCTTAGACTTAGTTTTATATAGAGGAGGTTAAAAAACACTAATATTACATAAATATCCCTAAACTCTGAACATAAAAAAGAGTACCACTAAAATTACTTAAGCTTATTATTAATTAGAATAAACCCAGAATACAAAGTAAAGGTTGCAGTGTATTAAATTTTATATAAAATTTAATGGGTGGATGTATTAATTTTCATAAAAAAATACCTTGACGCCTTCCCTATTGACGGGATTCCTTTTATAAGGGGTTGGTCATGCCACCGTGGCCTTTACGGGAGAATATAGATGGGGTGGTTTCCCAGGCCACCACACAGCAATGAGTACTTAAGATCTAGTTTGCTAAGCTAGATCTACCAAGTGACTCCGGTGCAGTGAATCGAACCCGGGAGTCTTCACTCACGAATTCGTTACACTGCCACTAGGCCACAAGGCGGCTCATATTTTCATACATGTTTTTTTTAAATTTTCTTGTTCAATAAACGTTTTCGGGGATGCACACTTATTTTTTATGTATATGATGGTTAAGAGTTTTCCCCGGTGCATGGTACGCGTGGTATCAGATGGCTGCGACATGCACTCTCAGGGGATTCTCAGGGAACACCGGTTCGTATTTCCACAAGTGGCTTTACTGGGGTCAGGCGAACTTTAATACACCATTGCTATCGGAAACCCGTTACCATCGGAGACCATAAAGCGGCTCTGCCCGACTTAATAATCGCCTCAGTATTTACATTACATTCCAGAAAATCAGAATAAACTTGTATCGAGACGATCGATCGGGATTTTATTAATATTATTCCCGATCTCCCAGTCGTAATAACCTATCAAATCAATCAAAATTTTGACTTGAGTGGGATTTGAACCCATGACCACATTTTTCGTAGCAACGCTTCTTATACCCTATTATAAGTATTACGCTGGTTATTATGAATAAAATGTTCAGATAATTTCCTTCATATAAAATATATGATCATAAATATTAAAAGCATAATAATGCAATAGACTAATAGAGTATTTTCCTTGATATTATGTCAGGTCGTACGAGTATTATTCGGAATTTGTCGTAATGGCAGTAATATTTTAATGGCTCTAGGCTCGTATAAAAGTTATTTTCGTATCGTAATTATTTTAAAGTTCTTCCTAGTATTACAGTTTAGTTGTATAATATAATGTAATGTTTAAAAGGTCTTGGTGCTACCGTATTACCCGAGGCTTTATTCGTAATGCTCTCCTTTGACGCCTTTTTTATGTGGGAGCATGTTCCTTTATCTGCGCCGCTTATATTCGATCTATCTTCACTACATTCCTCCGTCACGAGTCCATTCTTCTATAAGAATCATCCAAATTATACTCTAATCCGGATTTAATCATATTATTAAAGTTCCATAGTGTAATAACCTTGTTTTGTGTCTTGAAACTGCAACGATACCCAATTAGAGCTGAACCGTCCGGTAATTAACTTATGAGTTTAGCTCTCCGTGCGTTCGGAATCCTTCGGGTAAAATTCAAGGAATTCAGCCGTAAAGCCGAAGGCAAAGTAGATTTTTATTTAAGATATATAAGAAGAGTAGAAGATACGTATATTTCTGTTATTAATAGTGTGGAATGTTATCGAAGAGAGACTGGAACTGGCCGCACGAACGCCTTTGGCAGCTAACAATCAACTTCTCATCATACCGACAACAAAAACACTGATCTCTTATTTCGGATCATACTAACACATCCTCCGAGACGACTTTATGTAAATTTAACAAAATAATTGTTGTATCATGCTATAGCGCTTCGTTGTTATTTAAAATAGTCATTCTTAATGTTTGTACAGCTATAGACATTCGTCGAAGGCAGGAAATCCTTAAATCTCGATAGTTCTTTGATTATACCAGAGATAAGCTGACATTCGATATGAGAAACACATATTACTTCACAAAGAAAACGCGTATCAAATTTAAGCAGATTTACTTCAATAACCCAATTCGATGCAGTGGGTGTGTTAAAAATTTTGTGATATCACCATACGAAAAATTGATTACAAATTTTGAACGAGCATGTTGTAATAATATGTAAAATAAGGTTTTTCGTACGGGGGCGAGCATCGGTACTAATTGGTTGTTACCTTCATACAAGAGAACAGGTTTGGTACTTTTTAAAATATCGCCTCTAAACAGCATATCGTATTATACATACTTGCATGCAGATCGTCAATTTGGAAATACTAAAAATATATACATATATTCGGGTGCGTAGTTGGATATGAAATACCTGAAATACTATGAGTGTCTCATATATTGTGACCAGATTAAGATCCGGCCGCTGCTGTTTTGTACTTGCTTCGATAGATTTACGATTTCGAACCGTTCGTTACAGAAGTCGGTAGCGTTTTAACTCATTCACCATGATACATGTTGGAAATATGAATTCCACACATTATTAACAGTGTATTTCATTATGAAAGTATAGGGTGGAATGCACAGTCCAAAATAGCAGAGAATGTGTTTAAAAGTAGAAGAAGCACAATATGTATTATTAAGTATTCGAAAAGACAAGGTTATAGCTCATCTAGGGTTTTTATACGTGTGTCACTTCAAGGGTCAGTCTCTTCAAATAGTGAGCTACCTAACACGAGAGTCAAACAAGTATTGAATTTTTGTGCAATTCCTATAAAGTAATGGATTCCCAGGCATACTTCACCGTAAACACGATAGTAGAGTTACTTAGCTACACTTATGATCGGTTTTTTGTTAGTAAATGCCGCGTCTGAGCCTCGGGCGAGGCACTAATTAACAAAAAAACCTTCAAATGTATAGCAAAGCAACTCTATTATTGTCTTTACGGTGTAGGTTTACGACTTAAACTTTTATAAAACTTAATACAAACCAATTCATGAACTAATAACTCTCGAGTCAGGTAGCTCACTGTTTTAAAAAACAGAAGAATCAGAGCCAACCAAATTAAATCAAGTACTCTTACTATCACAAAAACATTCTTAATTTTTTAACCATGACTATATTATCAGTTTATTAGGGCTTTAACACTAGGTTAACACTAGTAGCAGGATGGATAGTATCGGAAATACTATCCAGCAAGCCTGTGGGTAAAAGAAGTCAGGGTAGACCTAGGCTAAGGTGGGCGGACGAATTCTATAAGGTAGTTAGGAGTTTAGGTATTAATAACTGGAGGAGTATTAAGTGGAAGATGCTGGTGCGGGAAGCCTTGGTTCATCACTGAACTGGAGTGCTTATGATGATGATGATAAATTATATTAATTAGTTGTTCTAATAGAGAGCTTTGATATTTTGTACTGTCAACATTGTTTTTCTTTTAATCACATCATATAAGATTGTTAAGTTTTATCATGTGTATGTCGAGTATGATTGATTTGAAATCACTCAAGTGAAGATATAATCAAATCGTAAAGAGTAAAGTCATAGATATATTGACTTGTCGGCAATCGTGTCGGGTCCATTAGTATGTTAAAGAGCCCAGAGGTGCCGAAAGAGTAAAGCATAGTAAGTGTCAGTACTTTTCACAGACAAGTACTTGTGGGTGTGTTTTGCAAGAGTATTTCATTTGCATGACTCGTGATGGAATGGATGGATGCTAGTAAAGCCTTAACTTATACTATGCACGCTTAAAAGTGAAAATCAATATAGTTTAACAATTAAAAATATACTTTAAGGCATATGCATTTATGCATCATTCGTTTTGAATTCAACATCATCATCGACAGAATTTTTTAGTAAAAATTTTGTCATAGATTAATATATAATTAACACAAACCCCAAACTTAACTCCCGCCAAAATTTTCCATTTTATCCACAGTATTCCTCATCCAACTACCTTTTATTCTCCTCTGAATAGGCTTTGACGACTTTGCGCACCTGGGTGAACACTTTTCCACAAATTCTGCCATCTATAGGCCTTGTCCAAGAACGACCTTATATAGTAACATATAAATGATTGCTTCCTACACCTTACTTTAATTTCTTTTATATACATTATATTTATACATTTTTTTAATACTATTATTTAATTTTATACATGTACATGTAGATTTCATTTTTCTTTACCTTCTTTATTACTATTGTTTTTATCTTTAAAAAAAACCTCTTTTGAGCTTTTATATGGAAATAAACAATTTGAAGGAATACAATATTTTTGCATAATATTCCCCTTAACGTTTTAAAACAATTAATGTGCTCAGAATCAAAAGTTTCATAAATGTAGTTTTAATCACTAATATTTATAATGTATTATTGATTAAATATGCTATGTATTAAGTGTCATAAAAATATTAAAAATGAATATGTACATTAAATGAAAGCCAAACTTATACATTCGTTTACAGAAAATATTCAGTCATTCAATATTTTATAAATAATTGTAAACGGTCAATTTGTATATATTTTTATCTGTTACTGATCCATCGATGGATTCTCCTAAGTTGTAAAATTTTATTATCAAACTAATATAGTAAATTTCTCATGATTATAAAATAGATGTGTAACTGCTTTTACTAGATATAAGAGTTTTTGATTCTTTGCCCATCAAATGTATTTATATGCTTAAATTATTTTGATAATATACATATTGGCGTAGCTCGTTAGTTGGGTTATGTTAAAATTTTATCACTATATAATTTTAAAATATTCTCCGGGGGTATCTCATACTCGTTAAATGATGGAAATTACCCTTGTTCAGCATGTGATGCAAATTAGGTTTAAAATGGAGCATTTAGATTACACAAGCATTGTTCTGCAGGATAGTGTCACTGTTCGGCCTTTATAGGTCTGAGCCGCTAATAACACCATAATAACGCAACCTTTGCATGTGATTTATAAAGCATAATAATCTGAAATAGGTGTGTATAAATGTGTGACATGCATTTTATAATATATTTATAACGAGGTTGGCGAGGTGATTGCAATTTCCCTTTCGTTGTTTAATGGTGGACGAGCTTCTCCTCGGGCTGTTCACGATGCCCAAATGTCAGTTCTTCAGCATCACACAGACTTGCCGACATCCCTGTAATCTTGTTTGCATACTACACATTTATAAATTGCCTGTTTCACATTATCGTCAATTCAATTATGTGCAATTATGTTAGAAAGTGCTTTCAAAACCAATAGACTAACTCACTGGAATCATTTTACTATGGCGTCCTCTCAAATCTAGTCAAGTGGTTTTAGATTAATAAAATAATTAATTTAAATATACCTGTATGAATCACATATCACCGGCTTTCTTTGCTTCTAATAAATTTTTTTTTAAATATTTGTAGAGTCAAGAAACAGTAACGAAAAAAGACAGTTAAAACACAAATCTACTAATGATAATTGAGCTGTAATTTTGACTTTATTTACATAATACTGAATATCTTTGCAATGTCCATTTTGCTAAATTTTACAGAAGAGATAAAAACAAATTCAAGAAGCTGACTTAAAATCCCTTTTTTAAATATCATAATTAATTTTTGTTCACCTATAAATTTTTGTAACGTTTTTCAACAATTATGTTATGAAACCAATTTGAAAAGGATTTACGTTTATTTATTGGGTTTAAATCGGTGATATTTGTAAAAAAATCCGGAATTAAAAATATTTAAAAACTTCCCAATTAAAATATAAAAATCAAATATTTTGGAATTATGCAGTCTGTAAGGAAAGCCGACGTTGTCTGTTATAAAGAAAACCTTTACGAATATTTTTTTATAGAATTCCATTCTAATTAATTCCACTTATTTTTATTATAATACAAGCGCCTTCTTCCAAGGCATTTTGGATTTAATTGTTCATCATATTTTTTTAACTATTTATATATTTTTTGTTGACAATTTTAATCTCACCCCTTTCAATTTAACCATTCGAGAATATCCATAATAGAATATGTATTTCATACTCCACATTTATTTAATATGATAGTCGTTTATTTCGTCGATAATTTGAAATGAAGTAGGGTAGAATGTCCACATTTGATTTTGTCTGTCATTAATGATTTTACTATATTCGTATATATTAAGTATATGTTTTTGTAATTCTAAGTTTATTTTATATTATTATTATTTATTATGTATAATATTTATATATATTTTAGTAGTTCTACAAATGGGTTTTTGTATTTTTCCTATTACTTATTAATTATTTTAAATATCAATTGATTATACTCCGTATTAAAATAAGTAAAAGACTATGTCTATAAACTTAATATTGTAACATCTAATCATAATGTATCAAAACATTGTACGCAAATTATGTTTAATAAAGAAATTGTATAATAAAAATTAAACATTGTCGTAAAACATTTCGGAGAGTCTTGCAAAAATTCTTGTAGCTACATCGGTTAACCAATACGGCGGCGATTCCCGACTCTGCGCCGACAATCCAAGACATTGCCAGGACACTATGTCATTAGCTATTATATAAAACATCAGAATATGGGTATGACACATGGGTATTAAATATATGAAAGTGTTGTTGTATTAACGATCCAGTTGTGTAGGAGGGCGTGTCTTTGCGGTATTGGAATTCCATGGAAGTGCATCGGCGAAGCGCATCCATCAGAACAGAGAGAACTCCTCGTGTGTTTATTGCACTGAACAGTTATGACCGGCCGCAATCATTATCACCATAAACACCATTGCATGAAAACATCACTTATACAATACATACATTCATATTGTCAACATCCTGAAACACCAATTCATTTAAACAACACTTCCAATCAATTAAAATCGACGCAACCCTTGTGCATACTCAGAATCAAACTAAAATATTCAACAGTGAGTAAATGAGACACACCCATACAGATATCAACCACTTGTTTTGCTTATCAAATCCATTTATTTCTTCTCATGATTGAATAACGAGTATTGTTAATTATTAATGTAGTTACATATCCAATATGTAATACGTTATTTATATACTAGGGTAATTTTAATTGAAATTTTCAATTTTTTAATGTTTTTTTTATGTTCTGCTTGGTTTTTTAATAGGACGGTAATAAGTTGTTTATTTTTTCATCCAGAAGATGTTTAAATTTTCAAAATAAATTGTAAATAAAACAATTTTATACGATGACATCACAATATTTAAAAAGCCCGATAAATACTGTTTTTTGAGAATTTTCATTTATTATGCATTATTCAATATCTTTAATATTATTTTAAAATTAAATAAATATTTTTATTCTTAAAATACCCGTTTCGAGATTTTAGATATGTATTAATTGTAGTAAAATAATTATATGAAATATTATTCTTCCATCTGGTAACACTGATGGTTGATTGATGGATCCGCACAGACATACAGACATATAACATACACACACCTTGGACAATTATATATATTATATTATACATTCGATTGAAGAGGTAATAGTTTGAATAAATGAGGAGTTTAGTTGCATAACCATGAACTGAATATTGACTTGTTTCGAGTAAAAATTTATAATTTTTGAAAGGGAAAAGGAACGGATTATCAAAAAATAATAGATTCTTCCGTACATATTAATTGAATACAATATATTTAGGCACAAAAATTTCCAATTTGTATGAACCTGCAATTTTTAAACTCCGTTTTATTAACGAATTTAATTATAATAATCTTGATGATCAGTACTTTCTATTGTTCAAATATATATTGTTGAGTTCGTCATTAAAGAAGTGAATTCCTACAGTAAAATATTTTAAATGTTAGTTTAAAATAATAAATTAAGAGCAAAGGAAAATACAGTATGGAAAGATAGTAAAGACACATTGTTTGTATACATACATACTATAATCAATAAAAATATAATACATTAATAAAGAAAAAAGGCTTTTGTCTAATAGCATTTGTATGTATATTTAAAAAATTAAAGGCTTGTTTTTTATTTATTTATGATTATTTGTACGACTTTCGTATTAGGATTAGACGTACGATGCGATGGGGTTAAAAGACATATCCGTAAAAGTTACCCAACTAAGGCTCGCCACACCTCTCGTGTGTCTCTTAAGTCGTTATTTTTTACACTAGAAATATGTTGCTTTTCCTTCATAGAAATACCTGAAACAAGTAAGTGTTATTGTAAAAAGAAGGTTTATAGGTGTGGCAGAACTGTGGTGATGTGAACTAGTAGTACATAGTAACCGGACACGGTAAAGACACGCGACACTACCTTTCAAAATACCGTTTGAAATTATCGATA
This sequence comes from Agraylea sexmaculata, assembly GCA_022606485.1. NCBI lineage: Eukaryota > Metazoa > Arthropoda > Insecta > Trichoptera > Hydroptilidae > Agraylea > Agraylea sexmaculata. The sequence continues at coordinate 148,200 of JAGTTH010004517.1, forward strand.
TATAGAAATGTTCCCACAATCACTATAATCATTATATGTGTGTCCACTTTGATCATCAGACCACATCATAACTGCATATGGACTCAATTTCAATCCGCTCCATTTAAATAAATGTCCTCGATTACCAAAGTATATTTTAACGAGGGTGTATTTCATTATTTAAATAAGCTTTAGGTAAATAATGTAATTATACTAAACAGTTGGTGGTGGCACAAACTAGATTCGATAATAATAAAAACATATTAAATATATTCACTCACTTATTCTTACAATACCCTACCACCCCCTAAAATATTCTCAGTTAATTCAAGTCCACCCCGTATAAAGGCATATGTCAAAAAATCATTAGTAGTAATATGCCATGAGTATTGTGATTTATTTTTTTAGTTTATTAAAATTGAAATTTTAGGTTATCGAGCTCTAAACCTTAAAACAAATAGTCTAATCTAACACCTAAATTACCAAGTAAATATAAAATTATGACCTTTCGCTAAATAGCAGCCTTTTTCTATAATTACCATCTTGCTGGTATTTAATATTTATACATTTAAAAAAAAATACTGAGCGCTTTTGAGTAGTCATTTTTTAGATACCAACATGATATAATCATATAAATATGTTTATATTTCTTTCGTATTATGGCATTAAATATATTAGAATCGAGCTGTCATTGTTTAAGGTTGCGTAAAGTTTCAAAGAGAACTGTAGAATTGCGAAACCGTCATCCTGTGTTAAAGTTAATGCAGTTGACGGACTTTGAAATAACGTGTCATGACAATTATTCGTTTCTCATGTTTGTGACTTTTTGATTACTAAGTCAAACCCTTTAACTCCATGCTGGGCGACTTTGATACGGCGAATAATTGCAGGATAACAGCGCAGTTGTATTGCATACATACATTTAACTGTACAAGAAGTACACGTGAAGTTTATAGTCATATTGTTAATTACATACTTCGACGGGCTCGACTAAGAGTAATATGACTCGGGATATTACCTTTTTAACTTTTTCTCATTTTATTACTTAATTAATTATTCTACGCATATTCTGACAAAAAATCACGATTCTAGTGCTTAAATTGAGAAAGATAGGTTTTTTCTTATGGGGTACGTTTCGAGTTATCGCCCACGGGAGAAAAATTTGACGCTCGAGTAATACGAACGGAGACATCGCCTTCTTAGTCGTTCATTTGCTAAACACTGTAGGCGATATCTTCAGGTAGCTTAGTCTTCATTGCGCACACCGACACCATATACGTGTGAACAATCATGTGTGTATTAGTAACCAATAAGACGCGGCTATGACTCCCCACCACCATCACTATCAGTCCCTTTCTTCCTGCCTTATAATACTCATACAATACTCACCAACAATTCCACATTTCAAAAAAGATTCAAACATTTCAGGGATGGCACAATACTTCTTCTTCTTCACGATCACTTGTTTAAACTCTACTTTACTAAAAATAATTTCATTTTTAATAATAATTTAATATTATTATTTCAAAAACACATTTTTCAGTGATAATATTAAATAATAAAAGTTATATTTTTTTTTAAAGTGGTCGAAACAAAGACTCCCTGCTTTGTAATAATATTGGTGGATTATCAACACTTTTGAAACCAAAAACTATAAGTGGTTCTTGGGATTTACAAATATTTCCAACAGGTGTGTTTTTATCAACAAAATCAACAGAATGATGAAATACCCTTTTATTTGTATTATATTCAAACAAAACTGCAATTCAAATAAATACGATAATATAAAGTAGTGAGTATTATAAGAATAGAGTTCCTATGGTCTTATTCAGTGAAGTGGTCAAATCATATGGCTATTGTATTGTGAACATAATATATTACTAATATCCTAATTTACCGGTTGTATTTTTATTTAAAAACTTGCCACTAAATATGATCCACATATGTGAGATGTTTAAAAAATTTTTTTTTTCATTAAATAACTATTATTCTCTATTATTATTAAAATAGGGTATTTTGACATAACAAGCTGAAAATTTGTAGAAAAAGTTATTTTTTTTCAATAAATCACAGAGGCTTCGAAGTTTATTATTAGCTGCAACTAAACAAGCGGATGACAATAAATACTATCGTCATTTTAAATTATCAATATTTATTTCATTTACTGATTATTTCAATTAAATAACCATTCTTAGAATTCATACATTCATTCATTCTACCACTTAATAACTCGGACATCGTTCAAGTGGTTTGGTAAAAACACTTTTATATTAAATTGAACTGATATTTCTGTTTCTTGGATTATTTTTTTTTCATTGATTTTTTAAAATCCAAAAACCCTCAAATACCTGATATTTTTCAAGGGCTTATTCACTCTTATAATTATTGTGTGATATTTTTGAAAAAGTTTCAGTATTCTTTAGACTTTCAACGCCATAACATTATTTTTTGTGTATTTCTATAAGATGAGACGACGCGACGGTAATACAATTTTAAATATAATAGCTGATTTTGTTTTATTTGTGAGAAGTCACTATTGAATAGTAATTTTGTTAATTAAGTGTGTGGTTTGAAAACTTTAAAGACTTCTATAAAATGAATAACGGAAATTTTCCCATTAATATCAGTCAGTGCACCTTGTAAAAATAGCAGCGATGACAAAAAAATGGAAAATTATCGACACAAGGTCAGTAACGCAAGTAATCTAGAATTTAAAGACAATATCATAAAATAGTAGAGAAACGAAAGGATTAAAATTTTTTGGAATCGTCCATTAGTTACTATAATCATAGTTAGATAATCATAAATAATATAATAATTCGATGAAGGAGATTTATATTTATAATGAAAAATATCCTTAGTATATTACGTATATGCGAAATGTAATGTATGAACTAATAAAAAATACAAATTATTAATTGTAAATGATTTTATAACTGCATACTTGGTATTATTGAGTGAGTATTACAGGTAATCGTACAACAATCTCAATATCCCAATGTAGTATCATATCAGCTATAGCGAGGATAGACACTAATAATGATAAAATGATAGGAAGAGCTAATAAAATTATGTCACATGCAATTCAATATTAATGCATGAGAAAAAGTATACTAATAAACCATTTTTTTAACAGAATGAATGAATATCTTTACCATTTGTCTTTATTTGAATTGCTTTTTGAGAAAAAGCATTATATTTTGTTATCTGTATTATATTCAAACAAAACTGCAATTTCTATAAACACTATAGAGTATGGTCATATTAAGTGAAGTGGTCAAGGAATGAATGCTTAAAATAATATCAGTTTGGAATTCTAGTCACTTGAGATATTCCAATGCTTATCCTAATTTACCGGTTGTATTTGTGTATATTTATTTATTTTATTAAAGGTAGTGGTGGAGTGTCTCGTAATGAGGCAGGTAAAGTAGTGATATCGGCTAGTAGTAGTAGTAGGTATAGTAGTATAATAGATATTGTGGGTGTGTGCGTGTCGGTGTAGTAGTGTGTGTGAGGGAGCTAGGATGAGAGTGTGTGAGTGTGATGCATAGTAGTGTGTGTGTGATGCATAGTAGTGTGTGTGTGACTTATCATCTCCAAGTATTTCAAGAAGGACATTGAAGACAGCGATAACTCCGTGTATCGCCTTCCCGTGCGCTTCCCCTCCGCAAATCTTCCCTACAAGAACAATTTTTAGCTTGCCCCCTTTTAAATATTGCATTATTACATATTTAAAAATTACTTGTATGTTGATAACACAATGGGGCACGTTTTCCGAAAAAAGTGAAACGATATAACATCTGAATAAAGAGATATTAAATAAAAACCTTAAAAAAACGGTTTTTCGGCCGTCCTGTAAAGTTGTGTTTTTCGACTCATCGCCGTCTTAGCGGAGCCCGTCGACTTGCACACGTGTCTCATTAGACCATTGTTTTGTGTATAATAACGGAAAAAATGACTTTCACCATATAAAGCTCCGCCCTCGCGATTCTAATATAGTATTAACTTTCATACTGATTACTGCTTGTGGAGTTTAATCAAGTGGAAAATCACAAAGGTTCACATACTGAAAAAAATATGTACCTTTGGTTACGTGAGTCGCACTTTTTAAATATTAATAACATTTGGGTCGAATTTATGAGAACTTTTCTATGGGAAAACGATCATAAAATTTCACGGTCGATGATGTTTACATTTTTGTGATGTTTTGTTTGGAAAATCGACGTCGTTTTGTGCGTGGATTGAAAAGTCACGTTTTTGATTAACTTTCACCAAACACGAATATTCGATCGATACGATTTTTAATACACGAACAGGTGCGGTTTACTCGCTATTATTGTTAATATGGCAGCTTAATCAGTGTCTGCTCATTATATTTTTAATAGAAATCAAATACCACTATTTCCTTTGCCGTCAATTATTAATGTAGAGTCTTGATTGCACTGAAGCGGCATTTCACCGCCTCCATTAAAATGAAATGCTTTGCTGCTCAATTAATGTAGCATGCTGAAATAACTATAGAATATTCATTCTTAATGTACCTAATCTATTTATAACTAGATATTACAGTTAACATACTATCTTCACTTAATTTTAAATTAAATTTCAGTACACATGTATAAATGAATTATTTAGTTAAAACTGATGAATAAATCAGTGCAAATACCGTCTCTTAAAACCAAACAATTAGTTTGAAATTGTACTGGAATGGTGATAGTATGAGCATTTTGGTTGAACCTTGGTTTTATGGAATAATTCGTATTGTTCAATGGAGCACGAACGAAAAAACTGTTTTTTAATTCCAAAAATTTCTTACATCATCAATGGGTGACTTTTGATTTTATAATATATGAAAATATGATTTTTTTTGTAATCTTAAATGATGTTTTTTAATGCTTTTCAAAGGGTGCAATCTGGTTTTTATTTTATCTTAAAGTGAGGTGAATAACAAGGCCAGAAGCTGTTAAAACAGGATTGTAGATATTGTATCTTTACCGGAAAATGCGTGACTCACTTCTTAAATGTAGAACCAGTTCCTCTTTTTGTTCCTCGGTGTAAGCTTTTGCCAAAAACTCGATACAAAGTAGGTAATATCTGATATCGACCGCATACAAATTCAACACAGCCACTTATTATTTCAGTTAAAAAATAACCTACTCACTCTATATCAAAATACTGGTCATGAAAATGGGGTTTTCTGCACTGTATTTCGTTATTTTTTGGTATTATTGCTTACCTATTTGAGAAGTTTTTTTTATTTTGTAGTATTTTTTATGACAGTTAAATAAAAAGATTCACTAGGAAATTTAGGAGTTTACTCATAAGTTTTCTTAAGCTAATTCAGCTATTTTTGTTAAAAATGCTATATCACACTAGTGCAATATTTCATTTGAAAAAAATGTCAGTCGCTTCAAATAATTTTATAATTTAATAACTATTTAAAAAATGTTTTTTTTTTAATAATGTATTAAATTGTCTCTAAATAGATTTTTGTATTTTCTTGTAGGACAGTAGACTTAAAATTAATTGATTTCAGAATTGCTCCATATATAATTCGTAACCAGTGGATTTTCTTTTAAAGTCGTCAGATATTTATTTATTTATAGTTCATAATAAAGTAGTCAATTATTGATATATTAAAATAAATATTTTATACCGCATTTCGATTCTAAAGTCAAATTATTTAAATTATTCATATTATGAAAAATTATTAATCAGACAGAGTTATTGATAGTGTTGACATTTGGGTGGAATTCCATATTTTTAATTTAATATTGTATTGGAAGTTACAGTAAAAAAATCTTAAATTAAACAAAAACAGTAAGAAAGGATATTTAGTTGACTAATTTATTTTCTAGTTCAAATTTAGGTGTGATTTACTTAACACGTTACTTTTGTAAAACTTCTGTCATGTCAACTGTGAGTATATTATAATAATATTTTTCTTTTGTGCTTTCAGGTGAGCTTTACCCAACCCCTTACGAATTTCCCAATACTCTAGGTAAGTTGTCATGTATTGATTGATGTAGAATTGCATTATTTGCAAATAATAATGAATATGCTTTTAATAACAGCGTACATTCAGTTAGTGTCGGTGTTATGATAAAAGCGTGACTGTATAATTTTCGCGTACACAATATCTATCGCTCTCCAACCACGACTTAATTATCGATATATACCGTAATATCTCCTTTATGCATTATCCGATACTTTTTGTTACATTCGAATATATTGATTGAACTCACATTGTACTGTCTCAGGTACATTGTTAAAAAACATCTGTCTTCTTTATGGACCGCGACCGTTATCGTCCTTATTAGGATCTTTGCCGTCCAAACTTGCATAATCATGTGTTTGAAAAATCATACTCGGACACCTTGAATAGCCGCAATTTGTATCCGCAAAAAGATAAATTTCATATACATAATATATACGACGTGATGATCGCATACAATTTTAATTTAGACAGAAAAAAATAAAATATTTGCGAATGAGCGTCGTTATTGATCATAGTTAAATTGAAAAATATTGATTTTTTACCGAGATTATTTTATACTTATTATTGAAATTATTTGTTAAGAAGAATATACAAATTGTCAAATATAGTTAATTATATAAGAGTAAATATAATAGGTATTGACAAAATATGGTAGACAAGGTGAATGGGAAGATAATTTCAATAACACATAATAAAACCTCGGCCAAGAGGGTGCAAAAACAGCTTTTCAATTGTTCACTATTATGGAGCACTGCAAATGCTTAAATTTTAATTACACATATTGCTTTATCCTTCGATAAAATGTATTATTCTGTTTTAATTTTATACAGAACAATCTTAAGACATAATATTAATAAAATAAAATTACTATTTTTGAAATTTGCATTCAACTTTATAGTTTCTCCCATGAATACAATATTTATTGTATAGTAAGTGTAGATGCATATAATTTTTTGTATAAATAAAGTAATAGAGTAATCAAATAATAAAGGAAATCGTTGCAGGGCTCGAATACGCCAAAGCACTTCATTACACCCACTTAGACTAGGTTGTCATATAGTATAAATATATGTAATAATATAGGAATATATGTATTAGTAACTTTGTTTTGATCGTCTTCAATAGTTAATTGATTGCTATTTATATCCCGTATTAATTTTAATTCTAATATCCAAAATATATTCGTCCTGTTCTTGGGTTTCAATTAAATTAACTACAATATAAAAACGAGTTTTAGCTTTTCAAATATTTTAATTATAAATAGTTTTATTTAATGTAATGGTGAAATCATCTTTCGATATGGTACAAGAGAGATGATAGAATATTTCATTATACGGTAGACGTGTTTGTATAATATTACCGGAAAGAATGCATGGCTCCAGGTCGTCTGATCTCATCAGATCTCATCGTAATCTGGTTCAACATTAAATTGGACACATCAATCACTTTATATTTGTGGCTTGGACAATCTCCAGTACTTGTCTGTATAATGCCCTTTGCCAAGAAACCGGAATCTTGGATGATGTTGCCTCTCGAAGGAACACCGTGTCCCTGATAACGCCGGACATTTCCTTTGATATACGATCCTCGGATCTTCAAATAGCTTTTCTATCTATTTAGGAATTCCTTTAGAATAGGAATTCACCGCCACGAAGCCACCTTCGGATAAAATGGCGTCTCGTTATCCAGTCTTTATCAGCTCCACTATTAATACCAATTAAACTTTTTATCTGCCACATGACGCAGACAAATAATATGAGTATGCATTGATAATTTTCTTTATATTTATAAAAAAAAATATTATAAAATAACATAAACAGTTGTATTACAAAAGCTCCGCAGTTCCGAGATGATGATATCAAATTGATTTTATTATACGCTTGATGGATAGATATATTTCGATAAATCGTATATATTTATATGAACCACACATGAAGGGAGTGTTTATTGAATAATATGACATAAATATGTCAAGTATTGTAGACGGTTCTCTTTAATAACGTCCAACACTAACAATAAACGTCAGTTAGTAAACTCAAGTACCCCTTTGTATAAATGCCAACTTTATCTAAATAAACTTTTATTTTGCAACAGGTGATTGAGGTGAAACTATGGATATTTCTGTCCATTTATGATTTAAATGTAATAAGCAGTGATGCGATGGTTTAATGACTGAATTTTATTTCATAAATATAATTGCGATTGGTCACAATATACTTAAATAGGTATAGAATCCTACTGGGAAGGTTAAGGATAACTATGATGTATAGAATGTTAGTTAATTTGGGTTTATAAAATACTTTAATAATGGACCAAAGTTATTAGATTCACTTGCAAATTTGCAAACCAAAAATACTTTCACCGTGTATTGCTTCCTACACCTTACTTTATTTTATTTTTATATTCATTCTATTTACACATTTTATACATTTTTTTTAAAATAATTCTATTATTATTTTTATTACTATTGTTTTGTCTATAAAAAAGCTTTTCTGAGCGTTAATATGGAAATTAATAAATTAAATAAATAAGTAATACGAGTCTTTTAAAAACAGGATGCTATGCATTTTATGTTTTTGATCCCATATAATAGTAATGAATCAATGGTTATTAAATATACTAATGAATGGTATTTAAGGCCATTTTAATATGTATGTATACTTAAATCCCAAAACATCGTATCAATCATGTCTATTTTTGATACATTCGAAGAGCTTGTTTCATCTCGTTTACGTCTGTAATCAAATACCGCTAATTACGGTATTTTGTGATTTATATGCAAGACTCACTTTTTTATAGACGCAGTGAAAGTCGATAAGTCGGGTCATTTCCTACCGGCTATGGGGATTTAAAATTAGCAAAATATATAATTGATTAGTCGCCACTGGCATTGATGAAAGTGAGCACAGTGTTTATTTATTTATCAGCCAGCTTATCCCACTTCTCATATCCTCCGTTTATATATTTTATCCTTTCACTTCCGTCGCAATTTCTGCTGTATATCATTTTTATGGGAATATCGCAAATACGAACACAATGGAATGGCTTTTTATTGGCGAGGTCAGTTTGCCGTTGCCATCCATCAATAGGCGGATTTTGCCATGCTAGTTTTTATATTGACCAGCTATATAGATCGTATAAAATATATAATCTACTTTTGAAATTGGCATGTCCATTTTCGAATTTATAGCCAGTTGAAAAAAAATACACTTAATATTGTGTATTTGATTTAAATATCTACTCATTCATTGTCATTGAAAACTGTGATTGAAATGGCCATTTCAAATTTTCATTTGAAATACACACATATAGTTAAAATAAAGTAAACATGCCTCAAATCACCTCATATAATTTTCAAGGGATTTGATTTCACGTTATGAAACACACCTCTCTTTACATTCACGATTCTTCTGAATTCTCTATTATATATTTTTTAATAAAAGGGGGGTGTGGCCAAAAGATTCACTTTTCTAAATGTAGTTATCGTGAGTGTTTTTCGTGCCAAATGAGTTCGTGAGTTTTACTGTTCACATCTGTCCTGAGATTAGCATATATGCTCCACACGAAACTCAATTTCTCTCCAATGTTAACTTTTCACCTCACTTTTACTAACCCAACACGAATATCGACATATCCGATCACAAAATTTTAATTTATTCTCCAAACTTTTCTTTTCTCTTTTAATGCATCATCAAAAAATAAATGATAATATGAAATAATATTGCTTTTACTGTAGAGAGAGGTTTGTATTCGGGAAGGTATCTGATCTTTAAAAATTACTAGATTAGCTTAGGTTACACTATTATAAATTATATATAATTTACAAGGATGCTCATGTTGTATTTTATGAGGTGTGTTAGTATATTACATTTTTTACTTATTTATTAGAGGCTTTTTATGAGTACTTTTGGTTAATAATTGGTAATATGTTTAACTATTAGATAGCTCTCTCATTATTTACAATAACATTCAGTAAATCTAACCAAACACTTTTATCAATATTATTATGGATTTCGCAGTTGTTTTTTTTTAAATTTATGTAATTAGTATTCCATCCACCACAATGTTTGAAGCAATGCGTTTTTCCTTTGAGTTATCTAACTTATGATATAAGAAGATGAGTTATCACCATCTATAATTCTATATTAATACAGTGGAACCTG
>JAGTTH010004520.1:0-10552 GCA_022606485.1 Agraylea sexmaculata
ATATATATATACATAATAGTATAGCATAAACCATCATCACCTTGCTATTACAGGAAAAACCTAATGCGGTTCGGCAATGATGGAAATTTGTCAGAATAATAGAAGTACAATTTAAAAAAAACAGAAACGATACAAGATATATAAAAACGTAAATATATAAAAAATACAATGTATTATAAAACATATCAAGTAAAGAACATCACGAATGCTTAAGGTAAAGGAATTCTTTCATACTTCTCATGAATGGATATGTCTAATCCAGGTTTACTCTGATTTCCTATATTGTAAGTTAAATACTGATTATTAAGTCGGTGACCTGTTTAACCTAGTAATATTTAAGATCAACATCAATTAACACGTTGTTGTGTATAAATAATCTTCCCAAAAATCACCCGGGGAAATATATAAATAAATATTGTATATATTGATCCAATTAGTAAGTGGTATTTAGCGGTCAACTCAAGTTAGTGTGACAGTATTTGTGGTTGATTTGATGTTGCAATCAAAGTGGAGAAATGCAATCCAAATGCAGTAGGACTTGGTGTATTGATTGGGTGGCGTGCTTCAAATCCTAACTAGTTAAACCCAATTGGGACACTAACCTATTTGCATTTAAAGAACGTGACTGTCAATGGTCATTTATTTGTAACTCTGTGTAAGACTGCATATTGGAATCGACTAATAGAATACGTTACTTTGCCAGACATCTATAAAGACTCGAGAGGTTTTTATTACTAGCATGTAATACGATTTAAAATTGATACCTTTCATTTTTTTAATTGTCCCCAAATCACACGAAAATTAATCGTATTCAATATAATATTATAAAGAGAACATGTGCCTGCGATATTAAGTTAGTGTACATCAATGCTACCAAGCTCTAGTCGGCTAGTTCTATTCGTAGACACACCAATACTCTCAGCTCTACGACTCACTAAGTAACTCTCATTACACTATTTATTAAGGAATTTCTATCGTTCCACATTTGATATATAATAGAGAATTAAGACGGGGGCGCGGTGGAGTACAGGTCCCCAAATATTATAAGGGTCAGATTAATGAAACTGTGTCTCTCTTAATATTGTGGTTGTCGTTGAGCCGTAGTCATGGCGTAGTTACGCTATAGTTGCACTCTAGCTACGCCGTAGTCGTAGTAGTCCATCTACGCCAAATATTATAATTAAACTATTAACATACACATTATTTAGATTTATATGCAGCCATATATAACAAGCGTTATAGCTCTGGGGATACGTACGCATGTAAATTTCGCACGAATCAATAAAAAAATGTTGGGATATTACAACAGGGAGATCGGGAATAATATTAATAAAATTCCGATCCATCGTTTCGACCCGAGTTTCCATAATTGTGAGGTGAATATTTAGGAGAATATTATTTCCGACAGAGCCGCTCTATCAATGACCTGTATAACTGCAATAGTAAAATAGATCACCAGCAGGTATGCAAATCTGATAAAATGAATTAACACAATTTTATGACCTGAGCTCATTTAGTAGATATAGGTTAGGTTAGGTTAGGCGTAGTAAACTCATCTGATATAGATGATGATGATGCTAGATCTGAAGGACTCATTGCTTTGATTTTGTAATTATAGTCTTTAATTGAGAGATAGATATATCTGTGAGTCACATTGTGGTCCAGTAGTTATTGTGAGAAATTCGTAAGTAAGTGTCCACTTAGGAGATCTAGGATAGCGATATATGAAGGAATCGTTCTTGTGGGGTGGCCTGGTAAACCACCTCTACTATATTCTCCCGTAATGGCCACGGCGCGGTGGCCTGACCAACCCCTTAAAAAGACGGGAGGTCCTTTCAATAGGGAGTCTTCGCGGTATTTTTGTGTCTAAATCAAATTTAAAACATCTTATAATAAGTTCATCGGGTTGTGTTCAATCGATACCAACGATAAATTGGCAGACTGGATGTAAAAATATCAATATGGCGTACCATTTAGACGAGTCTGAGTGAGACAACACAAATTGTTTTAGCACGAATTCTCGATAGACGTGTACATCACTCCTCATTACTGTTGTTTAAATACGGTTAATCGCCTTGATTACAGTGTTACATCAGTCAGACTCTGCTCTGCTGGTTCTGACATATTATTATTTAAATACAGATTTAGTCCGATTCCTTTAGTATAAATAGTATTATTATAACCTGTTGATGCTGTGTAGCCTGCAGAATCACCTGGTGATGATGAAGCTCATGCTGTTGATCATGTTCTGGGGGTGGTTGTTGTTGTTGAGGTGCTGGGACTGGAATAGAGGGTGGCTGTTCAGGGGGTGGAGCATGACCATTGTGTTGGGGAAGAAGTAGAGTCTCTTCACTACCACTTTGTGAAGAATCAGGGGGTGTCATGTGTTGCCTTTGACTTGATAATATCTGCATCTCCCACATTTGTTCCTGTCTTATGTCATCATTGTAATCCTGCAAACATAATTATTTAACCAAATATGCAAATATATAATTTATACAACCGACAAGGCTTGTTTCTGGATCATTAGTATTTATATCATAAAAGCAACGTGTTAAAACACTTTACAGTGCGTATATCCAAAACGATTGCAGGAATTTAAAAAATCATGTTTCAGCATTCTGACGCTGAAAATTTCAGACACGCATACTGAACAAAAAAAATGTCATCAATTCCCATCACGCCACAAATAGCAGTGTTTCAATGAATGTGTGGCATATTAATGGATTGAATATATTTCTGTTAAAATATATTTCTGTTTTAAAATCTGTCAAATACGCAATTGTGGATACTACAATCTGTTAAATACGCCGTGAATTAAAAAAAAATTATTTTTAATTTTTTGACCCCTCAGTTATTTCAAGATCATCATGTATAATTAATACTATTTTATAGATTATATACAAAAAATTAACTTGCATTTTTTAATAATTAACAACACGATTTAATCGGGGACATTTGGGATATTCTTGAATTGATTAAAGTCGAATAAAATTTATGGGAATAATTCTTGTCAACGAAACAATATTTAAGATATGTATTCAAATAATAGGTTTGATAAATTTAATATAATTATTAATCCAATCCAACAAATCGAAAAAGAAAAATTGTATACTATTATCTATCGTACTAAATAAACATAGTAATTTTACAGTGTTTAAAACATTAACTATTGAAAAGGATATATATATATATATATATATATATATATATATATATATATATATATATATATATATACATATATATATATATATATATATATATATATATATATATATATATACATATATATATATATATATATATATATATATATATATATATATATATATATATATATATATATATATATATTTTATATTTTTGATTTCACACAATGAATCGATTCACCCCAAAACCCTCGTCTTTTAAAGGTTATACCCAGACGTTCGTAGATTTACATAGATTTTACAAACATGAATTTATGTTCGATTCAATTTAAATTCATCACTTACCGGTACTAAAAATCTTCTGACTTCAGCTAAGGCATAAGCAATTCTAGCATGAGCTTCTGCAGGTGTTGCAAAAGCACTTATTTCCACATGGAGATCTTCAGATAAATGTGAAAATTTCGGATCCCCACTGCTTCTTAGTTCTTCTTCCTGAAAATTATAAAATCATTGTGACACAGTGAATTAATAAATATTTTAAGCTAACGTGATTGATATAAAACACCTGGGAGTTTGAAAGAAATAAACTTTTCTAATGTAAGTCTACAATTTATATAAATCCTCCAAGGTATCCCTCGGATTTGATATCTCAAATATAACAAATATGCTTATTGCCATATTAAATATATTTATTTTCCCTTAAATACGAGTTTTATTTAATTATATATCAGCCTAATAGCCAAGAGGATGAGGTACTGTGGACATGGGTTCAAATCCCACTCAAATAAAAAAAAAATGAAAATTGTTTGTTGTAATTTCCACAATAGTACAATGTAATAAATACTGTAGAAATTACAACAAACAATTTTCTTTAAATTATGGGATTTCATCCAAAAGTCAACACTATCAACAATTTTTTTTATCAAAACTGTGAGATCGGGACTAATATCAATAAAATCCCGTCTCCCGCAAATAAAAATCGATCATCTCGATTTAGGCTTACTCTGATTTTCTAGATTATAAGGTAAATAATGAGGTTATTATTGAGTCTTTCTGTCTAAATCTGTAACTGGTAATAGTTAAGATCATAGACAGACAATTAATTAAAATGTCTAAAACCTCTCTTGGCGTATATAAATATATATATAATCTACTATCTATTTTTACTATCTATTTCTATTTTTAACAAATTTGGGAAAGTATAAAAGCTGCAACAGACATCGGTGCAGGGATTTTATCTCACAACAAAAGGGTGCACAGGTTAAATGACCTTAGTAAAGCTGACTTTGAGTACAAGAGTGAATAAGAATATAAAAAACACTTGGTTCTTCTTTCAGGTCATAGAAAATGCACATACGTGGTAATCTTTAAAAGGAAAATACAACACTACCTTTTGCCTGTCTTTCATGGATCCTCTGCCTAGTACTGCCATCTTGCACATGGTGTCTTCCTGAAGCCTTTTCAAGGAATTGCCCTTTGGTCCTAGCAACTTGCCCACGAAATTAAACTGCAATGTGAAATAATGATATAATGATATTTCAAAATGTATGTACGTAAGTTTTCTTATTAAATCTTCGCTTGGCACGGTGGTTAATTCTCAGGGGAATCTTAGAAAATATATATTTTGGTCCGTACAACTTGAGACTTGAGAGTTTTGAGCTTTTCTTTAGTTCTTTTTTGACAGCAGCCAGACGTTTTACAGCATAAACGCTGGCAATAAGAAAAATGTATGCGAGGGAGTTTGGCATACTTTAGATTTCAATCTGAGGAATATAAACCGATTATTATATCAAAATATGTTACCCAACGAAAATTATTTGAATGTAATGTACCTACCATATTTTTGGCTCAAATATTCTATAATATGGGTTTTTATTAACTCAATATTACAAATTAAATTCATGTTAGTTATAAGTAAAAAGATTTATATACTCTATTGTAATATATAAATATCATATAAACAACCAGACATATTAAAATAATATAAAATATATATATATACATGAAAAGTATTCTTTCAATTTATGATTAATGCATTTGACAGTGTTTTTTGTGACGTAATAAAATAATTATAATTGAACGTCTTACATACGAATGTCTCATTTTTTTTTATTTTATCGTATACAGAATGTCTAATAAAATATGAATTTTAATAAATTAATTAAGCTTATAACCTTTCAAATAAAAAAACCGAGATTATTGTTTTCCTTGATAATGAGAGAATATTTTTTCTTTAACTGTCGAAAAAATACAAACTATTTAGCATATTTTAAAAGTAATACTGTTTGAATAAGGGGTTAAATTGGCATAATTTGTTAAAAGCATAAAAATTTAGATAATATTTATAAAATTTGAATATATATTTTTTGCATTGTACATTGAACTAATGAATGTTTAACATGCTTATTTTATCTGAGATGACGCATTTTTTTACATTTTTGAATTGAAGTTGTTTTTATATTTACTTAAGCATGTACTAATAAATACGGTATTTATTTGGGGTTAGAATAAAAAATGTTAAATTGAAATATACTTGTAAAGCTTGAAACAAATAAG
Organism: Agraylea sexmaculata; assembly: GCA_022606485.1. Lineage (NCBI taxonomy): Eukaryota > Metazoa > Arthropoda > Insecta > Trichoptera > Hydroptilidae > Agraylea > Agraylea sexmaculata. The sequence continues at coordinate 5,709 of JAGTTH010004520.1, forward strand.
GTCTCTCTTATTACTTCACCCAATACAAGAGTATACCAATAATGAATCCTTTAATCCAATAGTGTACATAAAAACAATAGTCAGTACTAACAGCCATGACCAAATGTACCACTATAAATAAATACGAGTGTTCTAAAAGTGAAGAATGTTCACATCGTAAATACTTCCCCATCGTAAATCCCCTGCCAGTGTGAAGCTTTAAAAAAAACCCCAATCTTGAATAATATTCCGCAGGACGTGTCGGTAACTTCCACCTGAGTTTTCCAACATCGTAAAACTATGAATGAATGAAGTGAAATCATAAAAAGCCGTGTTATCAAATATGCCATTGGCCATTTTAATGGCTTCAAGGCGTATTTTTTTTAAATGTATGTAGAGTTGGAGCTCTTCTTTTCAATAAAAGGAGGAGCAACACTGATAAATTGCAAGAGGAGTTTTAAAAGATATAATTAATTTAGAAGAATAGATAACTCGAGTGTCGAAACGGACTGGGCTAACCCCGAAAGAGAGAAGTGCATCACATTATTATTAATAATTTATATAATATTTTTGTGCAATCAGTTGAACCAATCAGAGATTTTACATACTTTATTGACATTATGTTAAAGTGTAAGATAATTAGGAAAAAATAGGTGTATTCAGATTTATTTCGCTTTAATACACTCTAATATAATGTTTATTATTAATAATTTACGAGTAAAAAATCGATTGATTAGATGGATGATAATTTCAATAACCTACTAACTGAACTACTGAATAAATGTAATTTGTGAAAATGAATCTGAATCAAAGGCAACTCAAAATAATGAATCAAGTTCACGCAAAGATGCTTAATTTTTTTTTGAATACTTTAATACATGATCTCTCTCTGTGTCTAAAGACCTGCAGTAATATATTATATTTATATATATATATATATATATATATATATATATATATATATATATATATATATATATATATATATATATATATATATATATATGTATATATATATATATAGATAAAATTCAAAAGAAAGATTTTTTATTGATAATGAAAAAATATATTTTACTTATTTTGCGATATTCTAACATCACCTAAATATTATTAGTTTGTTAAAATCCACTCTATTTAGTTATAGTTTACAATTTACTTCGCCAAAAACATTAAAATAATATTAATATTTTTTTTTGCATATCTCATATAACATTTTCAAAATAACGTAAAAATAGTCATGAATTATTATACTATTGAATGAATTATTATACTATTGCAATATTATAATATCGAATTTTATTAATAATATACTCTTATGATTTTTATGCGGGAAACTGCTGTGATTAGTCATACTTCAAAACTATAAAATAAAATGTACTACTATGAACATTCAATTTTTCATATTATTCGTCAAATTAAGTGAATACAAACATAATAATGATAAATACTTGGTTAGGTTTGGTTATATTTTTACTTGTAATTAATATTCATTATATATATATATATATATATATATATATATATATATATATATATATATATATATATATATATATATATAGTTTTGTTGTTACAGTTAAAGGCCTTCAATCTATACAGAATCTCATTCAATTAGATTCAGATAGAGTTTTCATCGCAGCGTAGAAATAAATGTAAAAATATGTAGGGACAAGTGAATTTGTTGTTTGGTTTGAGGGTGAAGCGGCTGGTGGTTGTAAATTAGCAAAGTTGTAGGGTAGCTTGTTGTTTATGTGCCACAGCCATTGCTTTCTTCTACTCTATTTCTTTATTTTATATTTATTCTTTACCTTCACCACAGTACACTTTTCAGACTGGCCTTATTTTTATGCGTCGAACACACTCCGCCCAGGTGTCAATTGTACAATATTCACACGAATTTATTAATTTTATTTATTTCGAGATGGTAAACCCTGAGTGTTAAATATTTGAGGTGGGTAAGGACAATCGAAAGGGGTTGAAATAAATTAAGCCAAGATTTACGAGCACAGTGACCAGGACGGCTTGCCATCAACTATTCACCAGGTTTTCATTACACCTCACTTTTCAACATACCCATACTACGTATTCGTGGGTATCCCCATATTAATGGAAAACAATGATACTGCAACCGGATCGACCCCTTCAATGTTTAATTAAAACCTGCTGAACGATAAACGACACCTTTGTTACAATATTTTATCGAATCCGATACACAGTCTCTTTAAGCTTCAATAGTCAAACAAAAGGCACAATTGATTTGTCGCTCATATATATGAAATTTTTTAAGATATGTTTATAGGACAAGATTAATTCCGTTGGATATGAATAATACTCATTAGAAAATTATTTTATATATCATTAGAAAGTCGTAATCGAGCCACCAAGACCTCAAAAAGAGGTCATACAATGTAAAAAGTGTCAAAGATACGGACACACCGCGAAATATTGCAACAGGACTCCGCGTTGCGTAAAGTGCGCAGGTGAGCACGCAACAACTGATTGCAACAGAACAACAAGAGACAACAATGTGAAGTGTGTCAACTGCAACGGGAACCACCCAGCAAACTATAAAGGTTGCGAAACACGCAAAAAGGTACAAACAAGCCAATTCCCCGTTTTAAGAAAGAAAATAATTTCAAAACAGACAAACAACTTGACTAACACTACAACTTTCAAAACCAATGACATGCCAAAGTCGTATGCTCAAGCCACCAAAAATATCGAGCCAACTCCCGAAAAACCACAAGACAATATTATAAATAATTTAATAATTAAAATGGACAAACTCATTGAACTTGTCATGAAAACCATGGACAACATGACACAGATCATGGCAGCTCTTGTCCTAAATAAAAAATGATTCCATTATTAAAAATATGTCTTTGGAACGCCAACGGTCTTGGACACCATAGCCAAGAAATAAAATTATTTTTAAAAGAAAAAAACATTGACATAATGCTTATATCGGAAACACACTTTACCAAAAAAAGCTACATAAAAATTCCCATGTATACTATATATACGACGAATCACCCCGATGGAACTGCGCATGGCGGAACAGCGGTGATAATTAAAAACACTGTGAAACATCATCTCACTGAAAAATATGATCGAGACTTTCTCAAAGCAACCACAATTGCTGTCGGAGATACAAATAATTATGTATATATATCGGCTATTTACTGCCCACCCAAACCCTCGATTAAACGAGAACATTTTGACGATTACTTCAGAACACTTGAAGCGGATAAATTCATCGCAGGTGGGGACTTCAATGCCAAACACCAATAATGGGGGTCTAGACTGGCCACACCCAGGGGGAGAGAACTGTATAAAAGTATGGCAAACAACCAGTTGACTCATCTATCGACTGGTGAACCAACATATTGGCCTACAGATAGAAGAAAAACACCGGACCTCATAGACTTCTGCGTAGTGAAAGGAATTCCAATCGAAAGACTGAGCGCAGAATCTTGCCTCGATCTGTCATCAGATCACTCACCTGTTATTATTAAATACAGCTTGCTACAACCAATTATCAAACCCAGTAAATTTACACTCGGTAACCGTCACACAGATTGGGAATATTTTAGACATATCTTAAATGAAAATTTGAAATGTGATATACCATTGAAAACAGAAGACCAACTTAACACCGCAGTTATTCACCTTCAAAATCAAATTCATTCCGCAGTGAAAAAAGCCACGCCCAATATGTCAAAAAAGCCACACTCAACAGATGATTTTCCCCGCTGGATTCAGGAAAAAATACATGAAAAAAGACGCATTCGTAAAGAATGGCAAAATACTCGAAGCAAGGAACTCAAGAGAAAACTGAACGAAGCAATAAGAGATATTAAAAATATCCTATGTGAATGGAAAAATAAAGGGATTCAATCTGGAAGGTCTTACAGCAACCGACGCTACAGATTATTCTCTATGGAAAGCTACAAAAAAACTAAAACGGCCCCAAATATCCATACCGCCCATCAAAACGGCTGACGATAAATGGGCAAAAACTACCAGAGAGAAATCAAACGAGTTTGCGAAACATCTCAAGGAAGTATTTACACCAGCGGAGAGGATGTGTTCCCCTGAAGAAGAAAGTCACATTCATAATTTATTAGATAGTACGGAACATAAAGAAAACTATTATGTCAAAATTGGACTTCAATGCGTCAAGCATGTTATAAAATATGAAATACGCGCAAAAAAAGCGCCAGGACATGACATGATTACCGGGAAGATAATCAAAGAATTGCCAGATATCGGATTAAGATTTCTAACCATAATATTTAACGCGATACTTAGAATGGGTAGCTTCCCTAGACAGTGGAAAATAGCAGAAATTATTATGCTACCTAAACCAGGTAAACCACCCGAAGAAGTCACTTCATATCGACCGATAAGCCTCCTGCCAATATTTTCCAAAATATTTGAAAAAATTCTACTGCGCAACATGAAACCAATACTTATTCAAGAACACATGATCCCTGATCATCAATTCAGTTTCAGAGAAGCGCACTCGACAATTGAACAAGTTCATCGAGTTGTGACGATCATAGATCGCTCCATACAAGAAAAAAACTACTGTTCAGCAGCATTCTTAGATATCAGCCAAGCTTTTGACAAAGTCTGGCACCCAGGCCTGCTTTATAAAATCAAAGGAAAACTGCCCAAAACATGTATGATATTATCAAATCGTACTTGACCGATAGACAGTTTTTTGTTAAATATGACAACGAAACTTCAAATCTTAATACCATAAGATCTGGAGTACCGCAAGGGAGTGTACTAGGTCCTGTACTGTATCTAATATATATAAACGATCTCCCAAAAACCGACAACACAACACTGGCTACATA
>JAGTTH010004522.1:0-87364 GCA_022606485.1 Agraylea sexmaculata
ACAGAGGATACCTCAGCTCGCATATCCTCTTTCAATAGAATAAGATCAAGTCGACTCTGATGATTGACTATTTTTAAAGAGCAATATTCCAACACAGAGCCAAAATATTGTCTTATAGTTAGTGATGCACTAGGTAAATTAAGATCACTGATAATCATCAGAGTTGATAATCTACCTTCATGCTGTCGTTAACATTCTTAATACATCAAACAGTCCTATATATACTTCGTCTGTAGCATTCGGCGGCACATATACAATACAAATATATACAACAATATTTTTAATATTTACAGTGAGCCACAGGTCTTCACCAAGGGTGGATTGTATGGCGGGAAGGTGTTTAATAGAGGAAGGTTGTCGAGAGGCAAAGATTACACCACCACCTCGCCTGCCGGTGTTCCTATCTCGTCTGAGCACCTTCCAGTTCGGTGGAAACAGCTCATGGTCACTAATTGAGCTTGTCAACCACGTTTCCGTTAGGGCGATAAAATCTGCGTCTATAAGGTCAACACTTTGGAGAACCAAAGAGGCTTTGGTTCTCAAGCCACGACAGTTTTGATAGTAGACGAGACTGGAATGATCGGCAAGAGATTTAGCAGTGCGGGTATTACGGCTGAGAGGCGGGCTTGTCGATGGGACGGATGGGCCTGCGGGGACGGAGGGGGCGGGGGGAGCGGAGGGAGCGCTGTGACGGGGAACCTGAGGCTGCACGAAAGGGCTCGGTGTCAGATTCAGAGCTGTCAGCGGAGGCACCGTCACTGTTATGACGAGAGTGCTCCGTGGCATTGCCAGTAACTGCATTATCGGTACAGATGACGTCAGTGATGGTGGCAGTGTTTACAATGTTTACAGTGGCGGGCTCAGTTGAATTGCCGCTAACTGTATGCTGGCCACACACTGGGCAGCAAGGCCAGATCGAGGATTTCCGCGGGCACATCAAGGCGGAAGGAGCAGTAGGAGTTGTTCACGGGTACCAGCGGTATGATCTTCAGCAGGTCCAGGTGCTGAGCGAAGATCGGCCTGGTGCGGAGAAACGCCATCAAGTCATCGGTAGAGGTGCCAGTGGCGAGCTTGCATATATGCAGTGAGCTCATACGGGGTGCGGTCTTCAGCGAGCTGGTGGCGGTCCCGATTATGAGCGGCCTGGCAGTGTTTGTTTATTTTTTTTTTTTTTTTTACTACATAAGAGATTTTTACACAAAGGGATGACAGGTCCCAAATTTGGCTGCACAGTTGTGCACTGTTGCTTAGCTGCATGCAGATACAGGGGTAGAAGAACAAAAACATATACAAGCGACAAAATAACATAGGAAAAGAACAAGTACAATGCGGAATGACAATCAAGGTTTGAATGAGGCACCTACTTCGGAGTAGCCCTCTTCCGAACGCGTTGGGACCGCCTCAATGTTAGGGCTGAAGGGGCTTGTGGAGGAGGCATCTCTTGCCTCACAGGTTCCACAAGCACCTCAGGCCGAACATCGATGGATCCCTTTACGCAAAAATCTTTCTCAGGGCTTCGATTTCGGTCTCGTCGTTAACGACATGCACGCTTATAGTCGAAAGTGCATCCCGCATATTCTGCGAAGCCGCAGACTGGAATTCACGAAGGAGTTTATCAAACTCCGGGTTAAAATCGGAGTAGCCCGAGACTCGGTCAGGCGCGAGGTGGGGAGAGTTCGCTAAGGACGACTTTCCAAAGAACCGGGATATGTAGTTCCCGATCCTACCTAATACTGCTTCCATGTCGGTGTCCGTTTCGATTCTGTCGGTACTCCCGTGTAAATACCCAGCGCCGAGGTGGTAAGCGGCGTTGGCCTTTTCAATTTTCAGTTTTCTCTCTGCCACCACCTGAAAATCGGATACAATTCCCGGACAGACCTTCACAGGCGACCTGGACATCCTTTTTGAGGCCTTCAAGAGCGATTACGAACCCGTGACACCCCGCAGGGTAGCCACTGAATCGTAAGAGCGCATCTTGGGATAGTACTAATTGGTTGGTGCCCTCATTCAGAGGCGGGCCTACGGATCGCACGCCAGTGACCCCAGCAGTCTGTACTATGTATAACGTGGAAGCCCAATGACCGATTGCGTGGATCGCCGTGATTGTCTGTGTGGTGGCTCCGGATTGGTAAAAGGCTGTAAAAACCTTGGCTGGGTACCCCGACAGCTCACCCTGTCCTGTATGGTGATTGGCCGCCCACCAATTTGCCTTGGTCGCTACTATGATTGTTAGGGCTTTTGCTAATGAGTCTTCCGTTATGATTGACTTAAAGTCTCCGACCTCCTCTGCAGTTGCGGGTGGGATTGTAGTGGCTTCAACCCAGTCGCCATCGTGTGTGTCGCCCGTTTTTCGGCATAATCCCCAGATCACGTTGGCAACTGCCCCATTGATAAATATCTCACGAGCAATCCGTTCGGTTATATTCAAGTCCCTGGCACGACGCATCGCCCATACGGCGGCATGTTCGGCTGCACTCCTTGCGTTAATGCCAATGTGGACGGGAAGCTTAGTTTCGTCGGCGAGTGCCGGGTCGATGCCCACTGTTATCCCAGCTTCTAGTTGGCCGTTGATGGAGGGCAAGGAGACTCCGGCGGGGAGGACCGAGCGGTATGAACTGGCCATTGCAACCTTCTGTACTCAATATTCAACAACACGAGATCTGTCGGTGACTCGAAAAGAGAACTGATTTTTCAAGCATTCTCCTGGTTCAGGGTCAATGATGATATATATATATATATATATATATATATATATATATAGTTATATATATATATATATATATATATATATATATATATATATATATATATATATATATATATAAGCGTATATATATATATATAGCCGCAGACTGGAATTCACGAAGGAGTTTATCAAACTCCGGGTTAAAATCGGAGTAGCCCGAGACTCGGTCAGGCGCGAGGTGGGGAGAGTTCGCTAAGGACGACTTTCCAAAGAACCGGGATATGTAGTTCCCGATCCTACCTAATACTGCTTCCATGTCGGTGTCCGTTTCGACTCTGTCGGTACTCCCGTGTAAATACCCAGCGCCGAGGTGGTAAGCGGCGTTGGCCTTTTCAATTTTCAGTTTTCTCTCTGCCACCACCTGAAAATCGGATACCCCGGGACAGACCTTCATAATAGGCGACCTGGACATCCTTTTGAGGCCTTCAAGAGCGACTACGAACCTGTGACACCCCGCAGGGTAGCCACTGAATCGTAAGAGCGCATCTTGGGATAGTACTAATTGGTTGGTGCCCTCATTCAGAGGCGGGCCTACGGATCGCACGCCAGTGACCCCAGCAGTCTGTACTATGTATAACGTGGAAGCCCAATGACCGATTGCGTGGATCGCCGTGATTGTCTGTGTGGTGGCTCCGGATTGGTAAAAGGCTGTAAAAACCTTGGCTGGGTACCCCGACAGCTCACCCTGTCCTGTATGGTGATTGGCCGCCCACCAATTTGCCTTGGTCGCTACTATGATTGTTAGGGCTTTTGCTAATGAGTCTTCCGTTATGATTGACTTAAAGTCTCCGACCTCCTCTGCAGTTGCGGGTGGGATTGTAGTGGCTTCAACCCAGTCGCCATCGTGTGTGTCGCCCGTTTTTCGGCATAATCCCCAGATCAAGTTGGCAACTGCCCCATTGATAAATATCTCACGAGCAATCCGTTCGGTTATATTCAAGTCCCTGGCACGACGCATCGCCCATACGGCGGCATGTTCGGCTGCACTCCTTGCGTTAATGCCAATGTGGACGGGAAGTTTAGTTTCGTCGGCGAGTGCCGGGTCGATGCCCACTGTTATCCCAGCTTCTAGTTGGCCGTTGATGGAGGGCAAGGAGACTCCGGCGGGGAGGACCGAGCGGTATGAACTGGCCATTGCAACCTTCTGTACTCAATATTCAACAACACGAGATCCTGTCGGTGACTCCGAAAAGAGAACTGGATTTTTTCAAGATTCTCCCTGGTTCAGGTCAATGATGATGATATATATATATATATATATATATATATATATATATATATATATATATATATATATGGTACATATATATATATATATATATGTATATATATATATATAGCCGCAGACTGGAATTCACGAAGGAGTTTATCAAACTCCGGGTTAAAATCGGAGTAGCCCGAGACTCGGTCAGGCGCGAGGTGGGGAGAGTTCGCTAAGGACGACTTTCCAAAGAACCGGGATATGTAGTTCCCGATCCTACCTAATACTGCTTCCATGTCGGTGTCCGTTTCGACTCTGTCGGTACTCCCGTGTAAATACCCAGCGCCGAGGTGGTAAGCGGCGTTGGCCTTTTCAATTTTCAGTTTTCTCTCTGCCACCACCTGAAAATCGGATACCCCGGGACAGACCTTCATAATAGGCGACCTGGACATCCTTTTGAGGCCTTCAAGAGCGACTACGAACCTGTGACACCCCGCAGGGTAGCCACTGAATCGTAAGAGCGCATCTTGGGATAGTACTAATTGGTTGGTGCCCTCATTCAGAGGCGGGCCTACGGATCGCACGCCAGTGACCCCAGCAGTCTGTACTATGTATAACGTGGAAGCCCAATGACCGATTGCGTGGATCGCCGTGATTGTCTGTGTGGTGGCTCCGGATTGGTAAAAGGCTGTAAAAACCTTGGCTGGGTACCCCGACAGCTCACCCTGTCCTGTATGGTGATTGGCCGCCCACCAATTTGCCTTGGTCGCTACTATGATTGTTAGGGCTTTTGCTAATGAGTCTTCCGTTATGATTGACTTAAAGTCTCCGACCTCCTCTGCAGTTGCGGGTGGGATTGTAGTGGCTTCAACCCAGTCGCCATCGTGTGTGTCGCCCGTTTTTCGGCATAATCCCCAGATCAAGTTGGCAACTGCCCCATTGATAAATATCTCACGAGCAATCCGTTCGGTTATATTCAAGTCCCTGGCACGACGCATCGCCCATACGGCGGCATGTTCGGCTGCACTCCTTGCGTTAATGCCAATGTGGACGGGAAGTTTAGTTTCGTCGGCGAGTGCCGGGTCGATGCCCACTGTTATCCCAGCTTCTAGTTGGCCGTTGATGGAGGGCAAGGAGACTCCGGCGGGGAGGACCGAGCGGTATGAACTGGCCATTGCAACCTTCTGTACTCAATATTCAACAACACGAGATCCTGTCGGTGACTCCGAAAAGAGAACTGGATTTTTTCAAGATTCTCCCTGGTTCAGGTCAATGATGATGATATATATATATATATATATATATATATATATATATATATATATATATATATATATATATGTTATATATATATATGTATATATATATATATAGCCGCAGACTGGAATTCACGAAGGAGTTTATCAAACTCCGGGTTAAAATCGGAGTAGCCCGAGACTCGGTCAGGCGCGAGGTGGGGAGAGTTCGCTAAGGACGACTTTCCAAAGAACCGGGATATGTAGTTCCCGATCCTACCTAATACTGCTTCCATGTCGGTGTCCGTTTCGACTCTGTCGGTACTCCCGTGTAAATACCCAGCGCCGAGGTGGTAAGCGGCGTTGGCCTTTTCAATTTTCAGTTTTCTCTCTGCCACCACCTGAAAATCGGATACCCCGGGACAGACCTTCATAATAGGCGACCTGGACATCCTTTTGAGGCCTTCAAGAGCGACTACGAACCTGTGACACCCCGCAGGGTAGCCACTGAATCGTAAGAGCGCATCTTGGGATAGTACTAATTGGTTGGTGCCCTCATTCAGAGGCGGGCCTACGGATCGCACGCCAGTGACCCCAGCAGTCTGTACTATGTATAACGTGGAAGCCCAATGACCGATTGCGTGGATCGCCGTGATTGTCTGTGTGGTGGCTCCGGATTGGTAAAAGGCTGTAAAAACCTTGGCTGGGTACCCCGACAGCTCACCCTGTCCTGTATGGTGATTGGCCGCCCACCAATTTGCCTTGGTCGCTACTATGATTGTTAGGGCTTTTGCTAATGAGTCTTCCGTTATGATTGACTTAAAGTCTCCGACCTCCTCTGCAGTTGCGGGTGGGAGTGTAGTGGCTTCAACCCAGTCGCCATCGTGTGTGTCGCCCGTTTTTCGGCATAATCCCCAGATCACGTTGGCAACTGCCCCATTGATAAATATCTCACGAGCAATCCGTTCGGTTATATTCAAGTCCCTGGCACGACGCATCGCCCATACGGCGGCATGTTCGGCTGCACTCCTTGCGTTAATGCCAATGTGGACGGGAAGTTTAGTTTCGTCGGCGAGTGCCGGGTCGATGCCCACTGTTATCCCAGCTTCTAGTTGGCCGTTGATGGAGGGCAAGGAGACTCCGGCGGGGAGGACCGAGCGGTATGAACTGGCCATTGCAACCTTCTGTACTCAATATTCAACAACACGAGATCCTGTCGGTGACTCCGAAAAGAGAACTGGATTTTTTCAAGATTCTCCCTGGTTCAGGTCAATGATGATGATGATGCGGTGAATGTAAAAAAATCGCGTCTACAGGTTACGGATTATGTATGGAGTAAATTTAAACAATATTTTTATTTACTTGTGTGCTTATTAACGAGACTGCCAATAAGATATATATATATATATATGAAAGAGCAATATATATATATATATATATATATATATATATATATATATATATATATATATATATATATATATATATATATATATATATATATATATATATATATATATTAGCGAATATAATTCTTAACTAAGCACGTAAGGTTAAATTACTTAAAATTATTTGACTTTATTTGACTTTTATATATATATATGGTTATATTATATGGTGAGAGATGTATATATATACATATATATATATATATATATATGTATATATACATAGCAGTACTCGAGAGAACTTCGTACCAAGGCATTATATAGCAGACGAGAGGAGAGAGGATTTTGAAAATCTTTAGTCGTTCGGAGAACGAAACCAAGCCGTTTAAAAGACTCATCTACTATACAGGCCATATGGTCATGTTACCCTCGAGAGAACTTCGTACCAAGGCATTATATAGCAGACGAGAGGAGAGAGGATTTTGAAAATCTTTAGTCGTTCGGAGAACGAAACCAAGCCGTTTAAAAGACTCATCTACTATACAGGCCATATGGTCATGAAAGTTTAAACCACGATCGAAGGTTAGACCTAAGTCTTTGCAAGATTCTACAAGTTTTAGAGGAGTGTCATTCACTCTCAAGTCAAGATTTATTGGCTGGCGTGATCGCCCAAAACACATAATCGAGGACTTTTCTATGTTAATATAAAGACCCAATTCCCGTCCATATGTCACAACGGAAGATAAATCATTCAGTAGGAGCTCCAGATCACTGTCACAACCAACGGGCATGAATATCTTCACGTCGTCAGCATACAGAAGACAATGGGAGGAGTGAATGACTAAAGGGAGGCTGTTAATAAAAATGTTGAATAAAAGCGGTCCTAGCGTCGAACCCTGATTTACACCAGTATGCGTGTAGTACTGCTCTGATTCATACGTCCCATATGAGACATACTGTTTACGTCGACCAAGATAAGTGGCGAAGAATTTGAGTAGCCGTGGTGAGAAACCAAACTGACTCATTCTTGATAGGAGGATATCGTTGTCTACCTTATCAAACGCCTTTTGATAATCGAGATAGACAACAGCCATCTGCAGTCCCTGATCTATGCATTCTGTGGTCTTATCTGTGAAAACACACAGATTAGTGACGGTGGACCGTCCAGGCCTAAAGCCATGCTGCGAATCAGAGAGGTAAGGCTCAACTTGCGGAGATAGTTTATAATAAATCACCCTCTCTAAAAGTTTGGGGATAACGGATAATATGGCGATAGGCCTGTAGTATATGGCGATAGGCCTGTAGTATATGGCGATAGGCCTGTAGTATATGGCGATAGGCCTGTAGTATATGGCGATAGGCCTGTAGTATATATATATATATATATATATTTATTATATATATATATATATATATATATATATATATATATATATATATATATATATTTTTTTTTTTTTTTTTTTAATAATTTCTATTATGACTTTTAGTCAGGTGTGGCCGGATATTAAGGGAAGGGAACCCAGGAAACGTCCTTTACGGTTACCTTCATTATAATAACCGTTTTACATGCATTTATGCACTATTATGATAATTATGTTAATACACCCCTTGTCCTGTTGATTTTCAATCCGTAATTTGTATTAATTATACGTGATAGGGTGTGGGAACGTGAATATTTTATAAGAACTATATGGGATTTAATGCGGTTACAATATTTTAATATTAACACAAAAATTATATAAGATAACAAATATTACTGTTTCTTTATGGTTTGTCATATAAAACATACAGGATGGGCTACAAGTTTCCCCATAATAATAATTATAAATAAGCTTATGATATACAGGGTGGACTTGAATTAACTGAAAATATTTTAAGGGGTTGATTGAGTATCACAAATATTGGCGATTTTTTATATTATGTATTTAACAGACACAATACACATGCAATACTTTACAGTATTTTACAATATTTAGTATACAACTATTGTATTTTCAATATACTTTTTTATAAATATATTTTTTAGGGGTGGTAGGGTATCTTAAAAATAAGTAATTCGTTCTTAATTCGTGATGTATTTAACAGACACAACAGAGTCTACTACTGCTTATTTGACAGAAACAGCTGAGATGTGGCCCAAACTTGATTAAAAAAAAGACTAATCAAATTTTTAATATTTTTTTATTAAAGTACAAACTGTATATACAACATGGGTTATCGATAGTATTTTAACTCGTTTTTAACCCACACAACCGATATATTAGCTGACTATACAACTGCATGTATAAATATCAAGATGGTGGACTGAGTAGGCGAGTCTGAGTGAGGTAAATATAAGCTAAATTTAAGTTCATGTGAATTAGAGGTGTACATCACTCTTAATTACTGTTAATCATCTTGATTTCAGTGTTGCCTCATCTTCTTGGTCCGCCATTTTTATATTTATACATCCAGTTGTATGGCCTGCTAATATTTCGGTGGTTGATATTTGTATATTTAATATGTCTATACAGATATAAATATAAAGGAAGCCTGGATATGTGTAGATATGCTTTTATGATAGTATAACTATGACATTATTATAATATATTTAAAATTAAGCTTCTCATATAAATAGATACAACTTGGGTTACAATTAGTATGTTTTTTTTTATGTAATGACTATTTTTTTAATTCTAAGATGACCCAATTGGGTCTCAGGCTGGTAAATGCAACCACCTGTCCTGTATTAAGGCAAGGTAGACCAACAAGGAAACCTTACAATAGTATGTTTTTATCCAGGCGATGCTGACACGGTGTTTTTTTATTTAGTTTTAACATAGTTTGACAAACCTAAAGTGGTCCAAGGATCCTTAAAATGCGGGCTCATTCCTAATCTCATGATATTGATCTATTTGCCATATTAAATGTGTTTTTTTATTCACGCCAACAAAAATCGACCTTTTAAGGCGCGTCGAACTTCAAGTCATGGATTCCTAAAAATATCACCAGTAAATATTTCTTCAGTACGAAAACAATAATATTGCATAGGCCTTTCATTTTGTAATAATCTTATTGCATCATGGTTTATTAAAAGAAGAACTTTTTTGTGGTGTAAACGGCTGTAATTGGTGATGTCGGAATTTAATTATTAATGCTTTAAATTATTTCTTTACTGGGCATATTCAAAGTTTGATATTTGCACTATAAACCATGAGAAAAAAAAGTGACTTCATCCATGAATATTGGGAAATAATCTTAATATGAAGCAATTAAGGGGTTTGTGTGGATTAAAAAGGGTGGAATACGCCCATTTTCCGTAAAATGACTTCCTTCTAAAAGTATTTAACCGTTATCATAAATAATAAATACTTCTGTTATATAAAAGGTATAATGCTTTATTCCACCCAGCCTATCAATTAAGTATTGAAATCGTCGATTATTGCAAAACTGTAATTATTTTCAAGTTTGGGTCACTTGTTGGTGGTATTCATATTTTTGTCCGCTGATAATAATAAGCCGCTGTATTTACATATAAATCGGAAATAAAAATTGCCATAGCTTATGCGAATCCCAAAAATATGTATTTATTTTAATTAATTCGTGTTAAAAAAAATATTTTAGCGATACTTTACCATCCCTTTAAAATATTTCCACCAAAGTCGATAGTTTTGGTATTAAAAATATTTAAAAAAACAACTAAAAAAATAAACAATCGCGTGTCTTTTAAATTCAAATAGCAAGAAGCTTTCTAATTTTTTTAATAATTAATGTTTAATCATGAATTAATTTGATTTCAGAATGCAACAGAAAACAGCGGTCACTATGACTTCGCATGCGGAAACGACTGCAGTATAGAACAGGTGAGTTTATTTTAAAACAAACACATTTACATATATTTAAATGTTAAATATCTCCAGTTTAGACACGCGTTTTGTTCTTTTGTAATATTTCTAGTCTTAAAACTAAAGAGATATTTACATATTGTTGACCGCAAGGCCCGCTGTCTCCTTCGAAAATAAACACACTCGGCAAACATATGAACTGTTTGAGGTGCGTTTCTTCTCTATGTCACTAAGACTATATAATATAAATAAATACAAATAACCACGTGTATGTATGCTTAACCAAATTGTAAACATTGAGCTGTTGGGTTTTTTTTTTATTTTGCGGGTAATGTGAGAAATTCGTGCGGAAAGGGTGTGCGAATGTTGGCTCAATCGGATAATTTGGTATTTATTTTTATAAACGACTGAATCTTACAACACTATAGTTAAAGTTAAATTAATGTCTGATTTTTTTAATTTGTGTCGAATATTTAACCGTACGAGAATCATCATAACCTCTGTTTAAATACACATTTTTATTTCATACCAAATTCACCTTTTTTATTATAAATTCCGTTTAATAGTGTGTTTTTTAATCGAATTAAACAATAGTACAACCTGAGCTTTATAGCTTGTTTCATTTTCACTAGTAGAATTTAAATATTTTATATAATTAAAATAAAGGTATATAAATACCCTTAACCTAACCGAATTTAGAAAATATACAATAGTGTTGTTAAATATTTTAATAAAAATAAAAACAATGTATTAGGAACTATTATTTGAATCCGAAATAAAACATACAGAAGTTTTAAAACCACATATTATATGAAATTGATTAAAATATCTATTACTGGGTAAACAAAAACAACTTAGATTGAAGAGAATTCGTTATAAATAATATTTGAATAAAATAATTATAACTTGATTTGAAGCATTGGCAAAATCTTCAAAAAAACTATTAGTTTATTAATATTAATTACTATTTGATGAAAACATAATTTATTAATCCATTTGTTCTGTATTCTTTCTCCCCCTTTCAGAGCTACATCGACAGTTTTTGTAAATCGTGGAATCTACTCTTTGTTTCTTATATTTGTAGAGCAGATTTTAAACTTTAAACAAGCTCAGAAATGAGTTTGTTTAAAGTGAGTTGAGTACTTATTAAAGGGTATTAAATAAATTAATACTGGATTTAGGATAACCTCAATTATAGGTATAATTATCTTCAATACAATAGCACTTTATGTATATTTTTCTTGATATTATTGCGGATTATAAATACACAACGAATACAAAAGTGTAGTAATTTATCTGGTTGATGATTGTTTCCTGTGTGACTTGTATAAAATGAATGAAGTGCAACGAACGACAATAGTCCATAGTGCTTTTTAACCATTGGTCACGGATCTCTACTAATTCAGTATTTATGAGTGTTTGCATATATGGAGATGTGTTTATGTGATAGTTAATTTGATGTGCATTAATAATACGACATATAACAAACAGTCAAACAATTCGGTCATGTCTCCGTCTCCAACTAAGACTGAACCGAAATTAACAATTAACCAATTTATTATTGGCACTGACGCCTCGTCACGATCATCTCTCTCTGTATATTATTTTATTTATATAATTATAACACAGGGCATACTAAAAATATTCATTAAAAAATAATATATAAACATATCCAACGCGATGACCTAACCTAACCTCACATAACCTGTAAAAATGCAGTATTCGATTAAAATGTATTATGATTTATAGTTAGTTGGAGTGTCGCAACGGACCGGGCCAACCACATAAATTGATTTAAGGGCCTCACACACGTTCAGTTTAACTTTTAGTCAAAATTTAACGTATGTGGGTCTCTTTACCGTGTAACGCGTCATGTTATTATTAATTATTTAAATTTGAACCAATTCAACAAATAATTTAATGTTGACTTCATCACAGCGTAATAGCTCAGGGTATAAGAAGCGTGGCTACAAATACTGTGGTCATGGGTTCAAATCCCACTCAAGTCAAGAATTTTTAAATTCATTTGATCGGTTATTACGACTGGGAGATCGGGAATAATATTAATAAAATCCCGATCGATCGTCTCGATCCAGGTTTGCTCTGATTTCCTGGATTGTAAGGTAAATACTAAGGCGATTATTAAGTCTGGCAGAGCCGCTCTGTCGATGACCTGTGTAACTAGTAATAGTTAAGATCACCGACAGACAATTAACACGTTGTTGTGTATAAAAAACCCCTCTAAAAATAAAAGCTCCTCAGAGCGTAAATAAATAAATAAAAAACAAACATATTTAAAATAATTTTAAAAATATATCTATCTGACTACAATATAAATATTTTTTAATGGAAATTCAATAATAGATTATCAGTGAAATATTGTTGTGAATGTTAGAAAAAGCGCGAGCTCCAATTAATACAACAATCAATATAATACGGCAAAATCAATTAAATTATAAATATCAATTATTTATTAATATTTTAATAAAATACCATCCCTGGCTTGGAATATTTTCGGTAATAATTCGTATTCCCTTCGTGGTAATTGTGACGCCCTTTCCTTATTAATTTGCCGCTTTCATTGTTAGGCGACAAATGAGATTTTAAATCATTTAAATTGAAACGATCATCTTATGTGAGTCCCTTTGTCCTTTCACGAATTGATTCTGATGTTGAACATAAAATTGTAGATGGATCCGATTGTAATATTCACTAAAAGATTTGTTCGCAAATAGTTCATTTCATTTTAATTAAAATGTATCCATAATGTAGCCGATAGTTGCTCTTAATTTAAAGTAGTTATTGATTGAAAAAAACACAGTCGATTAATTGTACGTCTACCTCAAAATCAATATCTTATCAAGATATTTTGATGATCAAATATTACAGCTCAGGCTTTAAATAATACGTTACAACCAATATTTGAAATTAAAATATAACTAGATTTAAAAGCCCTCAAATCTTCAAAAAAATTATTACTGTACTTACAAAATAATCACATTTTTTAAATTTTGATTAACTTAACAATAAAAGTGGGCATTTTTTTCACAAATTTATTGATTGATTTTTTTTTTGTTAAGTATGGTAGTCCAAATATCAATTCCTATTCTTCCTTATTACTATTTTATTCTGGATTCTTGTCCTTTTTTCTATGACGTACTAATTGTTTCTTATGTTTGTAGAGCATATTTTTAACTTTTCAAGAAGCTCAGAACTAAGATTACTTATCAACGGTTAATAAAAAATGTTTGAATTGGATTTGAGATAACCTCAATTATAAGCATAAAAAGCACGCCAATGTACATTTTTATATAATGAAAATAGAGGGCAATTAAATGAATTTAAGCTATGTATTTAGATGATCAAATATTTTAAAACTGGATTTGGTAGCATTTGATTTTGAATTTGACTCAAATTATTTTAACTATAAGAGTCGGTGGTACTTGAATCTTAAGCCCTCTGTTCAGTAGTCGGTGTCATAATTAACGCATATATATAAACATTAGATATCGCATTGCATATAAATAATTTGTGTAATTTTATTTATCTCGTGTATTGTTGTACACTTATATCCTATTTGATAAAGGCATAAGTGTGTCTCCCTCACTTAACACATTTATAGTGATCCCTGAGAGCGGTTGTGACAATATTCTGGCGATTGAAACGCAATAATATATTGTCTTTGGTAAAAATTGAGCCTAGATGTATTTGAGTGTATGTTTGAGTCCATATGATATGTAGTAACAATGCATTTACCCATTTTATTGTGAAATATCATCATCATCATCATAAGCACTCCAGTTCAGTGATGAACCAAGGCTTCTCGCACCAGCATCTTCCACTTATGCTCCTCCAGTTATTAATACCTAAACTCCTAACTACCTTATATAATTCGTCCTCCCACCTTAGCCTAGGTCTACCCTGCCTTCTCTTACCCACAGGCTTGCTGGATAGTATTTCCGATACTATCCCTCCTGCTCTTTCCACGTGTCCGGCCCAACCTAATGTTAAAGCCATTGTGAAATATAACTGAAGATATGAAGAGAGATGTTTACAGTATAATGTTTGCCAGGTAACTGGTGTTTTGTTAAACTAAACACGCATTTAGCCACTCACGCGATATCTTATGTTTATATCTATGCGTTATCGTATATTAATACTCTATCGAATGCATTAATGAGTGTGCGTGGGTATGTAGTCGTGATTTGCATATGGCAACACTGAAGTGATTCACGAGGAGATGTTGCAGTGGTTTCCCATGGCCATCAGCACGAGTGTTGGTCTGAAGTGTCATGATTGAAGCATGTCTACAATATACAATAATAGTATTAGTTGTAGTTGCAGTCAATTGGGGTTGTTCAAGTGGTGTGGCAGTCAAAGGGCATCTGTTGTAACTCTGTGAACATCCGCCTTCACCCTGAGCCTGTTACTTGTCCAATATCACTATCGTCCATCATCACAGTTTTGCTTCTTCTCACTTATCTACCCTGTCATGCAATAAACTGAACTGTGTCTCTTCACACATCCACTTCAACTCGTTATAACACTGCTACTGATTGTGATTTGCCTCCTCTATAACCTATCAATTACGAGTATTTAGATACAACATTTGTTTAATTGAAGGTAAAATATTTTAAGGGAAGAATCAGTATATTACCAAAAAAAATTGATCCCACTTATCTAGTTTTATTTTTTAATAATAATTTTGAAAAGTTTGAGAATCTGCTGTAAACATTTCGGCTAGCCATAGATCAAATAGTCAGACCTTGCTGTCAAGGTAAATAGTTGACTGTGTTCAAGATAATAGTATAATCAGGGTGTTTGTGTATACACGTACACCAATACTATAAAGCTCTGGTCTATTCGTACACGCACCAATACCAGATAAACTCTAGCACGAATCACTAACACACTCTAACAATTAATTTAAAAAAATATATCTAAGTTGTGTTGCCATATTTAAAATATTTTACCTCCAAATAGACACAATTTGTATAAAACTAAGGGATGGTTTCTTCAAACAAATTTATTGCACAAAAATGAACCAGTGACTCCAGTGTTACTTATCTCATTATTTGTAGAAACAGGCCCTTAAAAGTTTGTTTCGTTGCTGTAAACAAAAGGCACGTTTGTTTTTAGAGCGGAAATGCAATTTATTTGTCAAATGTTAGCAGTTTTTCGTCTTGTCCCTCTAAAAATACAATAAAAAATCAATTAATTAATTATTCACTGAAAATTATATTCATACAGCCCTTTTTTGCATTGACAACTTTTAACTCAAAAGTACAACTTAAATCAGTAACACAAAATCTTATTAAAAATATGGTTTTACTGTTGATGATCTTAGCTATGTGTCAAATTACCAGCGTAGTAATGGGTTCAATTCCCGCTCAAGTTAATTTATTTATAATTGATTTGATCGGGAATAGTATTAATAAAATCCCGATCGATCGTCTTGATCCAGGTTTACTCTGATTTTCTGTATTGTAAGGTAAATACTGATTATTGAGTCGGTGACCTGTGTAACTAGTAATAGTTAAGATCACCCAAAGATAATTTATTTAACACGTTGTTGTGTATAAAAAAAATCCTCTCAAATTAAATATGTAGGTTCTCTGGTATTCCAGAGAACTATTTTCATTTAATAAAAAAATATTATAATATGCTTTTTTTCTCTCCTTGAAAAATCACTGACTCATCAAAGTGTGATACTGAATTTGCTTAAAAATCTTTATTAAAAATACGTACATAATGTGTAAGTAGTAAGTGTTCAGCGTGAGAACGACCCATAGAGTAGTTCAATTAGAGGCAGTGGTTGTTTTGTTGGTACCAAACGATCAATGGTCGTTATGGGTTGTGTTTTAGTGTCCCCCTCTCATATATACATACATATTTAGTACATACATGTCTCTTATTCGTATGAATAAACATTTATTTAAATTAACTTGTCAAACACTTCCTTCCGATTGACGCTGCTGCTGGTGCTCCATCAACCGTGCTCCTGTTCTTCGTATAAACCCGCACCTAAAGGGTTATTTCATATGTTTACTAAACCCAATTGATATCCAATACTACCAATAATCAATCTATTCAGCCCCCCTAATTAATATTTAATTATATTCATGTGCTGCTAGTTAGAAAAACAAACAATCTTGGGATTGTCACGTCGCTGTAAACGTACCCCGTAAAGACGATAATAGAATTGCTTTGCTGTACTTCGGATATTTTTTTGTGTTAATTATTGCCTCGTCCGAGGCTCAGACAAGGCATTAACTATCAAAAAACTGGTCATAAGTGTAGCTAAGTAACTCTATTATCGTATTTACGGTGGCGTACGACTGGGAATCCATTACTTTATAGACCACCACCCCCATAACCTAAATTAATATTTAAAAAAATATATTTGAAGGTTAGTTATAAAGTTGATATTTGCGTCATTTGTCCGGTAATTTTCAGTTACAACAGTTCATTATAACGGAACAATAAGAAATATAAAATTAGGAATGTATCTAAGAAATTCAACAAAATTTATGCAAATTGTTCTTTTAATAGTTTCGCGCAATAATTGAATGAAATAATGGGATACCTCATTTTTCCGTAAAATATATAAATTGTAAATAAATTCAAGAATATCTATCGATCGATAATAAACGAAACGGAAAGACAATAGACAAATTCTTTAGTTATTTACCGATACCACCGATATATTAGCAGGCCATACAACTGGATGTATAAATATCGAAATGGTGGACCAAGTAAACGAGTCTGAGTGAGGAAACACTAATTGTTTAAGCGTGCTAAATGTTAGTTCGAGTGATTTCTGCACTGTCTTGTCTGTCTTGATTACCTCAGTCAAACTCATCTGCTTGGTCCGCCATCTTGATATTTATATATCCGGGTGTTTAAGGTCTTTA
Organism: Agraylea sexmaculata; assembly: GCA_022606485.1. NCBI lineage: Eukaryota > Metazoa > Arthropoda > Insecta > Trichoptera > Hydroptilidae > Agraylea > Agraylea sexmaculata. The sequence goes on from JAGTTH010004522.1 coordinate 17,312, forward strand.
CTCGTTTAATATTTTTTTATACTATTAATTATGTTTCATTGAAATTTTTTTAAACATCGTTGGTTTTAAATAAAATATATTATATGTAAATATGTTAATATTAGTATCACAATAAAGTAAATTAACTAATTGCAACGGTTAATCTAAAAAATACATAACATGAAAATAATAAATACAATGAACTTCTATCTATAGAAGCGGCATGCAATATTCCGCCATACTTAATAACGTGGCCGGTTCCACGTAATTTGAATTTGCGTGGTGGTAGAAGCAGCGCACCTAGCGGCTAACACACGAAACTCTTTGGTGCCTGTATTCTGGCGCTTATATGTTTTTGACGTCTTGAAAAGTATTATTGGCATCTCTATATAAATATAAGCTCATTGAATAAATACTGAACCTATTGATTTGGAATCCATCCATTAGAGACTGAAATAACGATATTTGATACGCTTTAAGGCCATTGCAACAGATTTACGGAATGTTTAACTGCCAAGTAATACATTTAATTATTAAGTTTATTTAATATGTTATTATTGTGGAGAGGACAGAATATTGTGTGGGCACTCGAGTCTATTGTGAATGAGACTGCAAGTGGACAACGAATCGGGTCATTCACTATACAAATTACCATACATTCCACCATACATTGTTGTTCATTTATATTGTTTTTCATACATACATACCATCAACTAGCAATATGACCTGCTATAGAGTAAATAGACAGGTTAGTCCGCTCAGGATTTATCAATTAAATTACCGCTGTGATCGCAATAAATGAACAATCAAGAATATATCTAACTCTTCACTGCATGGCATATTTATTTATTTTAAATAATATGTATGGAGGTTCTTATCCTTATGAGAAATTTTTTAATAGATGCGTGGCTACAAATATTGTGGTCATGGGTTCAAATTCCTTGCAATTCAAATTTCATGTAATTATTCACTGAAAATGATATTCATACAGCCCTTTTTCGCATTGGCACCTTAATCGAAGTACAATTTAATTCAATTACACAAAAGCATATCCACAAATATTTGCTTGATTTAAACATATGGTTTTACTGTTGATGATCTTAGCTTTGTGTCAAATTACCAGCATAATAGCTCAGGGGATAAGGCGCGTGGCTACAAATACTGTGGTCATGGGTTCAAATCATTTTTTAAAAATTGATTTGATCGGTTATTACGACTGGGAGATCGGGAATAATATTTAAAAAAATCCCGATTGTTCTTCTTGATCCAGGTTTACTCTGATTTCCTGTATTGTAAGGTAAATACTGATTATTAAGTCGGTGACCAGTGTAACTAATAATAGTTAAGATCATCGACAGATAATTAATTAACACATTGTTGTGTATAAAAAACTTGATAATATACGATGTATTGAAGGGTTAGTTTATTTGTACAAATACCGTGAATGACGGTGATTGGTGGTATTTATCATGTGACTATAAAGGCATAATTTTATGCGCAAAGCGTTAAATATATAAATTAAAAGTCCACAAATTTATTTAGTTATTTATGTTACAAATTGTGGTTTTAGACACAATTAACTGTGAGTAATCTTAATTATTAATAGTTACACAGATCACCAAACAAGACGGTTCTGCTCGTTTGCCTCGGTATTTATCTTAAAATCAAGGAAATCAGAGTAAACCTAGATCGAGACGAATTATCGTAATAACCGATCGAAAAAATTTTATTTGACTCCACTGGGATTTGAATCTATGAGCTATATTACGCAGGTTAAAATGTGAGTAAATTAAATGATGTTTATTATATCTTGCATAATAGTTGGTGCATATAAACCTTATATTGATATTTATACATACCTGTCACGTGACACGGCGGCGTCGACAAATGACAGCTAATCGCAGCATCAATAAATAGAATTTAGGGTGTTTCTCTTAAACCTACCGCAAAAGCCATGATTTTTTATGAAGTTGTGATGATATTGAGGATCTACTTAGAATAGTTATAGCACGGTAGTTCAGAATATAACAGCGCGACGCTCGCTGGCTAATGAGGAAGTAAAAATTATCGCTCCACTTCCAACTGGGACACGGGCAATCCTTTATATACCATATCATCAGTACTGAATTGCAAAATTACTATACCATAGCCGCTCCACAGCTTCTTTTATTTCAGTGACTATAGCTTTTCAACCCAAAGTCATAGTATTTTTACATATTACAAGATTCAATAATCGGATTACGGCATAGATATTACCTGAGTGGCTAAATGCGTGGTTAGTTCAAGTGGCCAAAAACATGAGTTACCTGTCAAACATTATACTGTAAACATCTCTCTTCATATCTTCAGTTATATTTCACAGTAAAATGGGTAAATGCATTGTTACTACATGTCATATGGACTCAAACATACATTTAATTACATCTAGGCACAGTTTTACCGCGTTTTAATCCTCATTAAGTATTGTCACAACACACTCAGTGCTCACTAGAAATGTGTTAGTGAGGGAGACATAATTCTTGTCATTAATAGACATTTCGATCGGTTTTTAATGATATAAACTTGTCAGAGCCACAATTGCGAAACTAGACGTGATAATAATTATTGTTTACTTAGATACCACCGACATATGAACAGGCCATATAACTGGATGAATAAATATCAAGATGGACAAATATATGAAATAAGAGTTCATTTATGTATATAGCATCATACTGATTGTCATGCATAAAGTTCTCTATCATAGATATAAACATGAGATATTGCATTAGTGTCTAAATGCGTGGTTAGTTCAAGTACATGAGTTACCTGGCAAACATCTCTCTTCATATCTTGAGTTATATTTCACAGTAAAATGGGTAAATGCATTGTTACTACATGTCATATGGACTCAAACATACACTCAAATACATCTAGGCTCACTTTTTACCGCTTTTTAATCGTCAAATTATTGTCACAACACACTCAGTGGTCACTAGAAATGTGTTGAGTGAGGGAGACACACTTATGCCTTTATCGAATAGGAGAGAAGATTGCAACAATACGGGCTTACATGAATATGCAATGGGATATCTAATGTTTATATATATGGATTACGGAATATAATTCTTGTCATTAATAGACATTTCGATCGGTTTTTAATGATATAAACGTAACTTGATAACGTGATTTTAATCATAGTTTACTTGAATACCACCGACATATTAGCAGGCCATACAACTAGATGAATAAATATCAAGTTAGTTGTAGTAAAATAATTATATGAAATACTATTGTTCTATCTGGTATCACTGATGGTTGAGGGATCTGCACATAAATATAACATACACACACTTACACTTTTATATATATTATAATTGTTTTTTTTAAATCAGTACAATTACCGTTCTTCAATTATTTGCTCAAATAATTGTTTATACACAAAAACATTGAAATTATTGCACCAAGGCATCAAATTATTATTTGTAAGCATTGTCAATGGATAATTAATTGATCACATATCGTAAATCTAAATTTGTTTGTTTATTTACATTGAGACTTGAATGGTGGGTTTTGTCTATTCATATAAATATTAATAATTAATAACTTCAAAATTCCTTAACGTCTTACGTCTATTGTCGATTTATTTTTACAATTATCGTTTTATGTATAACAAAATACGCATTTGACTTGCGATAAATCGTTTAAACAACACGAGTATGATAAGTGCAATTACTTGACCTGGAACTATTGAACAAATTAATATTAACAATAATCAAAATAAGCGTGTTTTCAGGATAATTATATTATGTGTATTTAAACGTATGTAAAACAAGTGTGCACAAATAATTTTATTTTAAATCAGCACACTATGCAAATGTTTATATATTAAACTGTGGTTGTGATTGGCCACATCACAACTGTGATGCTAATCCTATGATTTGTAGAGCAAATTATGTATTCCATAATACATAATTTGCTCTACAAACATAAGATTTACAGATTATATGAGCCGAGTTCTTAATACCAATTAATAAAATGCTTTTTAGATAACTTAAAATCTTCTAAACAGTCGTTTAAGCCCTCGATTTGTTACGTTCTTCTTAAACGTCAAATAGTTTTCATATTAAATCTATGGCAACACTGACAATATAAATATTTTTTTCCATGATTTTTATGTTTTGTTTTTGTTTGTTTTTGATAACACTATACAATATTTACAAATAATTACTCATACGAATAATTAACGTGAAATATTTTATATATTTTTAAAATAACCTAAGGGGGTTCGTTTGTGTTATTTTGACATTGACGTTGTATGTAGTATTTTAAGTATGACACAAAGGTTATCTAACGAGGTGAAGGAACTTGTATCAAAATCACACTGAAAACATAACGTGTTTTTTTCGGATTGGCAATTGTAGATATTTAAAAAAATATGTAATATTTTGACTCAAAATATACAGATAAGACGTGTTGTGTGTGTATGTGATAAATGTAAACAGAAGTTAATGTGATTCTATTGACTAATTCAATTGGTCCTTCGTGCATTTCGTATATTTTTTAAATAAGAATACATACATTTAATAGATATAACCTTAAAAATATTATAATTGTAGCATGTGTTTCAGTTGTTTCTTATACATATTTATTTCAGACGTGCTCAGGGGTAAAATAAATTAACAACGGACTAAATTATATAATTATTTTGCATCATAACCAATCACAGCCATAGTTCGCCTCTAAGAATGTCAAAAGCTTGATATTTTATATATTGTTAGTTAAAATAATAATAAATGCTTCGGTAACTTGGACCAAAGTTCATTTCATGAATGTGTAGAGTAAATGTCACAATTTTTAATGTATAAACTATGCCACATAGTTTGCGGTAAGTTAATTCGCCTCTGCGCTTGTCTAAAGATTGACATTTACTATTTACATACATGAAATGAACTATAGTCTATAATCATGTTAACAAATAAAATAATAGTTAGCCGCCTTGTGGCCCGGTGGTTAGTGTAACGGATTCGTGAGTGAAGACTCCCGGGTTCGATTCACGGCACCGGAGTCACTTGGTAGATCTAGCTTAGCAAACTAGATCTTAAGTACTCATTGCTGTTTGGTGGCCTGGGAAACCATCTCTACTATATTCTCCCGTAAAGGCCAAGGTGGCCTGGCCAACCCCTTATAAAGGGACTCCCGCCAATAGGGAAGACGTCACGGTATTTTTAAAATAATAGTACGCATTTTACAAAATGCGCGTATTTTACGACCGGTCAAATTATGTTTTGGCTTAAAACCGATGGTGTTTTAAATAGACAATCCTCCCCAAATTGTAGACTAATACAAAAGTCATAATTATAATGAATGAAGGTTAGTAAAAAGTGAGTGTATGTATGTATGTAATTATAGAAAGAGTGTGCGGGTGAACACATTAATATAATATCGGAGTTTGCTTCAGGCCAATTAATGGAATATCCGCTGTCGTCTGGGGTGATCAACCTTTTACCAATTTATATCCTGTCCTGTATTGTTGCAATTAAAACCAATAAATATGATTATGAGGATGTGCTTTGTGGACCACCACTGATGAAATGCAGCAATATGTATAAACAAAACAGCCCTTCCGTTCTCCTTTTTGGACGCGATGCGTTCATTCGTTGCTGAAAATGGACCGGATATTTAAAATATACAAACCGAGGATATGAATAATTCAATAATGTTAATTAATAGATCTTTTGTATCAAAATCATCTATAGAGAACATATATATAAACATTAGATATCGCATTGCATATAAATAATTAGTATAAACCCGTATTATTGCACTTTTCTCTCCTACTTGATAAAAGGCATAAGTGTGTCTCCCCCACTCAACACATTTCTAGTGACCACTGAGAGTGGTCGTGACAATACTTTGGTGATTAAAACGCAATAATATTTTAAACGTGTTATAGAAGTAGTCTTTGGTAAAATCCTGTGATCCCTCAACCATCAGTGATACCAGATGGAAGAATAATATTTCATATAATTATTTTACTACAACTAACTTGATATTTATTCATCTAGTTGTATGGCCTGCTAATATGTCGGTGGTATTCAAGTAAACTATGATTAAAATCACGTTATCAAGTTACGTTTATATCATTAAAAACCGATCGAAATGTCTATTAATGACAAGAATTATATTCCGTAATCCATAGATATAAACATTAGATATCCCATTGCATATTCATGTAAGCCCGTATTGTTGCAATCTTCTCTCCTATTCGATAAAGGCATAAGTGTGTCTCCCTCACTCAACACATTTCTAGTGACCACTGAGAGTGGTTGTGACAATACTTTGACGATTAAAACATGCTAAAGAAGTAGTCATTGGTAAAAAGTGAGGCTAGATGTATTTGAGTGTATGTTTGAGTCCATATGACATGTAGTAACAATGCATTTACCCATTTTACTGTGAAATATAACTGAAGATATGAAGAGAGATGTTTACAGTATAATGCTTGCCAGGTAACTTTATGCATGACAATCAGTATGATGCTATATACATAAATATACTCTTATTTCTTATATTTGTAAAAGAAATTTAAAACATGATTAGAGTAGTGTTGCCAGATGCGTCTGAGAAAAAAAACAAGACATATTTTTTACTACCTGAATATTAATTAATGAATGTGAATAAATATAATGTAGAAAACCAGACATCTGGCAACACTAGTTATTAGGTAAAATTTAGAGAAAATGACTTAATAATGTAAAATACCGTGTAGATAATCAGAAATCTGGAACACTAGTTAATACATAAACTTTAAAGAAAATGGCTAAATAGTATAAAATATCGTGTAGATAGCCAAACATCTGGCAACACTTCATCACAGACTGATTGATTACATAAGATATTACCAATCACAGACGTTTGCTGTTAAATTAGTTAATACATAAACATTACGAATAATACAAAATGGACAACATCTGTAATTAAATTGACCATGTCTAGGAGGCGGAAGTGCAAATACCAGTATCAATATAAACTCGGTTGTACGCGTATAATCTAATTAATTTATTTAATATAATAACCGCTTATTATTGACAATGCGAACCGGTATTTTCACTTCCGACTCCTAGATGTGGTCAAAACACCACAAATGCTCCACAATTTAATTTTCTAGATTATTCAATTAAATGCTAGGGAATCTGATTAAAATTCATCATTTTTTTATGAAAAATTCCTTGTCTTTCGTCCAAAATCCACTGTAAACTATGAATTGTATTATTACGGACATTTCTCATTTTAATTGCATACAAATTAGTGGTTGTCCAGGGAGGGAATCGCCCCCTTAAATACAATCTAATGTCTTTATTATTCAGTCCTTCACCGAAAAGGGTCGTCAATTATAATCTATTTTGACACTTTGCCCACAGGAGTCTTGTTTACAAGAATCTAAGCCATTTATATTATTAAATTTTACCGGTTCGTTTCGATAACAATTAAGTTTTCGTGCAAATTGAAATAATGACACGATGATTAAATTGGAATGTAATTTTTTTATTGTTGTTGTTATTTTATCTTCGGACGTTTGTTTTGGCACTTGTAAATTGTTTTACAGGTTATCGCCATTATGGCACACATCTGTTTGGATACTGATTAAACTATTGTTATACAAGATATTCGATGGGTTATTAACACAAAAACGTAACTACAAATTGACACTTTATATATTAGTTTTTATTTATTGTAACAAGCAGATTTAATGTACTCATTCATTATTAAAATGCCATATTAGCTTTTTTTATAATCAAACCGCTGTCGAGAGCGTGAAAAAAAGGTTTTAATTTGTTCACTATATTGTAGAGCACTGCGCGGCTTATATATATTCTGATATTAATAGATTATATAAATACAACAACTATTTTTAAACTTTATAGTTTGTCCCATGAATATAATAATTGATGTATGTCATATAATTTTTTGTGTAAATATCAGAGAGTTGAAATAAAATATTACAATAATCATATATTATATAGGAAATCGTTTTTGTACTTCCGCCCCCTAAGTCTTGTTATAGTTCCTTCGAGCTCCGGAGGGATGTATCGATAATTTATACTGATCACTAATCTTTTTTTCCTATATATGTATATCTGTAGAATTTCAGAGTTAAAATTAAACAATAATCAAATATTATAAAGGAAATCGTTGCAAAGCTCGAATACTTCAAAGCACTTCATTACACCCACTTGAACTATATGAAGACTGGAACATTAGTTTTAATATATTTACACCTAAATAAGCTTCTGATATAGATACAACTTTACAATTAGTTAACATAATCAGTAGTAAAACTGCACGTTTAACTCCAAAAATTGAATTATTGTATACAGGATGGACTTGAATTAAATGAGAATATTTTAGGGGGTGGTAGGGTATTCTTAGTTAAATATTAAAATGTAAAATATGCATATTTAATTGATTTTTTGTAGATACTTTGTTGTATCAATATAGGCATCGAATTTAACCGTCTCGTTTCCGTGTGAATTGATATTGTTTTACGGATTCCCATTGTGTTTTAATTTAAATCCCCCTTTATAGAAAATAAAACAAGGGATCAATTGCCTATTTATATATCGCCATGGGAAGACAAATCACTGCAATTGAATTTTATTGGTTTCTTCAACTTTAAACTATTCCGGGAACAAACAGTTAAAATATCAGCTTCGTATAAAAACGCTTCAGTTAGACCAGCATTTGAACAAAGTCAATCATTAAAAGAGAGATGATAATCATCTGAGTTATACTAATGAAGACATCCGACATGTTATCTTTTACCCTATTGTGACACTTATAACCGTATCATCATCTTTTTTTATAATTCTGACCATTTCACGCGGGTTCCAATTATTGTGTTTATTGCCCCACAACACGGGCGCCATTTTAATCAAAACCAACGTACACGAATTACTGGTAACACGTTTTTGTTTATGATTTCATAAGTTCAAAGAGACAAAGCTCGGTTATTTATAAAATCGAGAGATCTGTATATTTCATTTTATAATATTACATTGTTTTATTTTAACTCTGATATATGTACATATGTAGGAAACAAAGAGTTGTAATCACGAGTAGAATTAATCGCAAGATCCCTCCGGAGCTCCAATGAACTATAACCAGACTCCTGGAAGTGCAAAAAAACGATTTTAATTGTTAACATGTTAACCCGGTCTTACACACTCAAATTGGTTATTAACACAAAAACTTATCAATCGAAAATTTACAAGGATATTTTGGTGGAAACTATTAATATGCCATATTAGAAAACGGTGAAGTGCTTTGACGTATTCGAGCTCTGCAACGATTTCCTACATATTATTTGATTATTTTATTGTTTTATTTCAACTGTTTGATATTTACACAAAATATACATCTACACTTATCATACGTCATGGGACAAACTATGGAGCTTAATGCAAATTTCAAAAATAATAATATTATTATTTTTATAGATTGTTCTTTTAATATTACAAAATATTTTATGATTTACACCTATACTTATTATCAGTAGAAGTAGTCACAAGATCCCTCCGGAGCTCCAATGAACTATAACCAGACTTAGGGGGGCGGAAGTGCAAAAACCGGTTTTAATTGTGCAGTTTTACTGTTGATGATATTAACTAATTCTAATCCAAGATGTTTCCATATCAGAAGCGTATTTAGGTCTAAATATATTAACATGATATAATATAATCAAACCTAGTCTATGTGGGTGTAATGAAGTGCTTTAATGTATTCAAGCCCTGCACGATTTCCTTTATAATATTTGATTATTGTATTGTTTTATTTCGACTCTATTTTCACAAAACTTTATATGATATACATCTACACTTATCATACTTATTATATTCATGGGATAAACTATAAAGTTGAATGCAAATTCCAATTTTTATGTTAATATGCGAAAATTAAAATAGAATAATAAAAATGCAAGCCGCACAATGCTCTACAATAATGAGCAATTGAAAACCTGTTTTTTCACTCTTTAGGCCGAGGTTTGATCAGATCCCAGACCGCTCCCTTTAATAATCACTCTTTGTTTCAACTGTTTGTAGAGGGAATGTCAATTTTCAGACATGCAATAAACTATATTAAATTATAAAAATGCATATATGCAAGCCACTGATTTCAATATCCGCAATTATAATAATTAATTAAAATCTATTATACTATTGAGGTTTTATTTTTAGATATTTTAATTCATATTTAATATAATATATATAAATAGAAACTTGTATAATGCAAAGCGGGGGTGAAGATAATTGAGAAGCACTTTGTTGTTGGTCAAGCCAAGTGTTAAAGTTATGACAGAAGAGCACGCGCCTTAACAATTACACTTTATTATTATACAGGATTGTTTTAAATTAACTAAAATTATACGTTTATCACCCTCGCCTTGTTATCTCACTTTATACCCAGGTTATATTTCTTTATAATTCATTTTGGCATTGCCGCGACTGGCAACACTGAAACAATGGAATTTATCAATACATACACATTCGGCTTTATTGTATTACATATTTTTATACTAATAAATAAGGTTGGTTGGTTATTTTTTTTATATTGGACTTCCTCTTAGCGTAATTTTTATATAACGGAAGAGACATTTAAAATAAACATTATAAGCCGTTAGTTTAGTTAAAGTCAAAGCGATGGACATGATTTATGTGTTTCAAACGAGTTGATGGTCGACAGAATTGTTGGATTATCGGACTACCACCCACTCAACCCTCACATTCTTCAATTATAAGTATTGTTTAGAATAAATAGCCATCTTGTGGCTCTCGGAGACATTCTTAAGAATTCATCCAGGACTCTTTTCCGTGACTAATGTGTTTTTGTAAAGGACGCTTTTTAGTTTTAACGGAAAATCAGTGCGCCGACGCGTGACTCCCTCAAGACGTTGCAAATACACGGGGGTGATTTAACGACAATTGTTCTATTTAAATATAATATTATATATATAATTTTCTAAGGTGTGTGTATGTTACATGTACAGTTCCCTCAAACATCAGTGTTACCAGATTTTATATAATTATTTTGCTACAATTAATACATATCTAAAATATATAATAACAAGAGTATTAGACCGAGTCATGTTTTCCCGATACTATATTATTGTATACAGTCTTGCAATAAACACGTGCTTCATTTAAATGATTCTGACTGGAACAAACACTATATTATATCGGAAATTAGAAGCTGTTCCAAATGTATGAAGTTCAAAAAATATGCTTATTTTAAAACTTAATTTAACCTATTATTGAGACTTTTTAAAAATAGTAAAATGGTCCTATTTGACTGACAAGTAATGTAGATTCATCTATTATCTATTACACATTTCATGTCTCTGTCAATAGAAGGTATTTAATTGTAAATTGTTATATTTTATAAATAATATTCAAACGGAGTGACGCGGGACAGCCAGTGTTACCAGATGGAGGGATTATATTTTATTACAATTAATATATATCTAAAATCTCGAAACGGCTATTTTAATGATAATTATATTAAATTAATTTCAAAATAATATTAGACATATATAATAAATGATAATTTTCAAAAAAAGTGTCATCATATGAAAAAACCGTATGAAATTATTTTATTTATAATTTAAAAACATCTACTGAATGAAAAAATAAACCGTCCTATAAAAAAACCAAGCAGCCAATCAAAAAACATTAACAAATTGAAAATTTCAATTAAAGTTACCCTAGTATAAAATATTTTGGTTGTATTCTTGACGCCTAAAACTAAACCCAAACTATTGTTTATTTCATATATTTTAAGACGAACTATCGTAGGTTCCTTCTGCAAACGGATAATGTCATCTTAAGGTGTGACTAATCACGGCCATTAGTGAGAAATATGTCCCAAGTTTAGCATTTCCTCGACAAACATAAAAAAACAGAGGGTAAATATATAATATTGTAACAAAAAAAAAACACGTCAACATCAACGGAAATCAGCGACTACAGTATGTTTTATTTCCTCTATTTTTAATATTGTATGTCTGTAATCTGGACTTAATGTGTATTTTTTGTAACTTAATGCCATAATTATTGTAGTTTTTAATTCATAAGACTATGGATCAAAGAGTTAACATGCATTTTTAACCTTACACCAAGATTTGTTTGCCAATTGCTTATTTAATTTAAAGTAAAATATATTAATAATGTACACTTATAAACATCAACTATTTTTTTTAATAATTTTAAGTAGTTATTAACCCTCAAGACAATATAACAACAGACGACGAGTAAGATGTCTTTAGACAGGATACTCAAAAAAAAAAGTTGATGTTTATGTGTGTACATTATTGAAATATTTTATTTTGATTGATTTACAATAACAGCACTAGCAGAGTATGCGCGATTCAATTTCTGATTAATATATCTTTAAAACAGTACCAAGAGGGGGTATTTATTTAAATGTATTAATACTAATATTTAAATTTAAAAAATATATATTTTATGATCACTGTTGTCCAGCGTGGTACATATTTGCTAGTAACACGTCTTGCAAATTCACTTTGTCTCAATTTTTCATGCAAGACATCACAAGTACAATAACAACGAACTCGTCTGTGTTCGAGAAATCTCAACTAATTAATTTTCAACGGTTAAATGCTTTTATTTACATAATTTTTTCGTCTCTCCATCACATTAACACTGTGACAAAAATCTTCTCTATCGAACCGGTGACCTTATGCAACATACAACACACGAATATCATTATTGTGCGAGGAATAAGTAAATAATAAAATAAGTTTTGAGTTCTATAATTATTTAATTTGAATACCAATACGATAAATACAGGAAAACAGATGCTAAATATCTTCATCCATTGGTATTAAAAGCTTAAGATATAATTATTAAAAAGGAGTGAGTGGAAATGTAAAAACAGTACAGACGATAATTTATATGATTTGAATTTAATACACACAGTAACTTTTTAACCACATTTTAGTGACAAGGTAAAAGTGCTTAGTTCGAATGATTTAGTAATTTTTATTATGAATTCCAATATTGCTAACAATTGAGAAACATTGAATTAATGTTACATTGCACTTTCATCCATTGGTGTATTCTTAATATATTTAAAGATTTACACTATATTGTTAAATATATGTAATTTTCAACACTTTTTGTTGTAATTTTAATAACCATACTTTTTTATTGTAAATTTTTTACTTTTGTTCAGAACATTGTTTTTTTTTGTTATTGTCATACATATTTATATTATCAGACATTTTTTAATTATTACACACAGGACGTATTCAATAAAATAGTGTAATAAGAGTGTGTTAGTGAATCGTGTGTGTACGAATAGACTAGAGCTTGGTAGTATTGATGTACACGCATACGCACCGCACGCACACACTCACTACACTGCATATTATATTGAATATGGCCCATTTTTTCGTGATAAAATAAAATTTCTTAGGTAGAACGATTCAATCTAAAATAGTATTATTATAACAACTGTGAAACATAGGATGAAATTTGCTTTTTGCAGAGCAAGTTTCAAACTTTAGACACGCGCAGAGACGAACTAACATATTATAGTTTTGCGGTGTGACCAATCATGGTTGTTGGTGAGTAATCTGATCTATGGGGATATAATAAGATCAGAGAGTTACTACCGTTATATACTATGAATATTTACGTCAGTGTTAATATAAAAAATAAATGAGAACTCAATCAAAATAATAATATTGACGCATTTTAATAGAATGCCTCAAATCTATCTTTGTTTATTCTGTACAATTGATACCCTTTCACCCATTACGTGTACTGCTAAATATCCGAATTTATTAAAAAATATATACTTTATTCGTACACACCTTTAATTGTGGTCTAATCCTGGTAAATAGAAGAAGTCAAGAAGGGCAGGATGTGAGTGGGCATACAGTTAATTAGACTCTCTACCCGTTGTGAAAGGGGCGGAAATTGTACTGACCTTTTGTCATCATTTGTATTGTCCTGTTTGTGAAGATTCCTTTATTACAAACAAATAAAAAAAACGCATATCTACTACTGTTTGACTTTCTCCTAACTTTAATGTTTTTAATATTGTTTCAGTGCAATTATGGTTGCAATATGTGGAGTATAGCCTTGAAAAATTCCTGTCAAAATGTTTGCGTGAGTATTTATTTAATGAATTATCATAATCATAGCTTGCGTTGAGGTAAAAAAATGTTTTCAATATTGGTGCACTGCATTCTTTACTTCTATTATTACGTGAAATGTATCGTTTAATGTAGTGCAAATAATATCACATTTAGTTATTAAAACAATGGATTTTTTTTATTTGATACGCAAATTTGTATTTCTTAAACAAATTTGGACTATTTCTTTATTTATAACCTCTAAAATTAATATAATTATACAATACAAGGTATCCTATGCAGTGCTCCAATAATAGAAAACTTGTTGCACCCATGAGTTCTGATCATAACACTTTTTTTTTTAGAATGTTACCACCGAAATATTTTCATCCAAAGAATTGTATTGTGTCACTGGATGCAGTGAAGCACTTAATTATTATTTTCAAAAACTTAGAGGTGAGGAAAATTAAAATATATATACATTTACATCTGGATAAAAAAGATTAATGTTATTTTTTTTAATAGAGAAAATTGGCACGCCTCCTGCACCAGCTTTAGTAGCAGATAGTTTAACATCAACATCACTAGCCCTTGAATGGGAGGGAACGAGACATTCGACTCTAAGTTATTTGGTTCAATGGAGATATGAAGAACTGGCAGGTGCATGGCAATATTGTCGTAATCAAACATGGGGGCATTCTTCAATTGTTAGAGTTGAAAATCTTCAACCGTACACAAAATATAGGGTTAGCATTTTTTATTTTATAACTAATTAATTAATTCTTAAAAATGTTGATGTATATTTTTTTTTAGTTCAGAGTAGCAGTTTTGCTCTCAGAGAGACACAGTGATCCTATCGTATCAGCCCCGAGTAATGTAATAAGCACATTACCCTTTGGTCCTCCATCATCTGCTCCTATAGAACTCCGAGTTACAGCGGTTGATTATCAAAGGATATCTTTATCTTGGGAACCAGGTCCGTTTCCAAATGGACCCATACTCTCATATGTTTTGAGAATTTCCAGCGAAACACCACAAGGCTATTCAGCAATTAAAGTAATTTTGAATAAATAAACATTAATTTGTAAAAATGATTAATCTATTTTATATTATTTTAGGATTTACCAGCATCAAAAAATAGTTTATTTTATATGTTTCAAAGTTTGCTTCCCTCCATTAAGTACAAAGTGAGTGTTGCCATGAGGAATGCTCAGGGCGAAGGGCCTCAATCATCAGTATTTATAACGACTCCTGCATTACCAACCGGTAAATCTTAACAGCTGATTATTTATTAATTACATATATTTATTTTTATTAAATTTTTAGCTGTAACAAGCCAACAACCAGTTTTAATATTGGGCGGAATACACACTATTATAAAACAAGATGCTGACATATTCGCTGATCAGCTGGTTTTATATAATACAACTGAAGAAATCAAAGGTTTGAAACGATTATTTAATGTATATGAAAATAATATTACAGAAAAATATTTGTATTTAAGGTGTGGGTGTGGATATTGCGGGAAATATGTTATTCGTATCAGACTCTGGTGGTTCTGTATATAGAAGTTCACTATCTAATTATGGTGAAAGAACACAGATCATGTCTTCAAGTTCAATATCCTTCAGTCCTTTAGACTTATCTGTTGATTGGTTGAACGATCATCTTTACATTTTGGGAGAAGTGGATCACAATTCTACTACAAATTCTCTTAATGGAGATAGAAATATTCTCTATTATCAAATTGTAAGGTGTGACTATGACGGAAAATCCCAAACAATTGCTTTTGCAGGATTGCAAACTAAACCCATACACATGGAAGTTGATCCTTACAATGGGTATGTGTGTGTGTTTTTTTTTATTCAAATTTAATTGAAGATTAATATTTTAAATATTTTTAGATATTTATTTTGGGCTCTACGAGGAAATAGTGGGGGCTTGTATCGGTTGGATTTAGCTGATATTTCAAATGGTGTCAAACATGAAGTAACTCCATTTTCTGTTTTAAAAGAGTCCAATTTGGGTTCCTTTACTGTGGATTACACAAACTATAGAATTCTTATTTCACACTTGAAAAAAAATACTATACTCGCAGTTTCTTTTGATGGGTATGTACAAAACTCTTAATAAATAGACATATTATCTGTTACTTATATAGCAAACTCTCATTTTTATTATATTTTAGACGTGAAGTTCTTGATTTCCGACCAAATATAAATCAACCTATGTTTAATGCAGTCAAGTCAATATCATATGCTAATAAACTATTTTATTGGACCAATGGCAATGAAATTTTCATTGAAGAATACTACGAAGAATTAAAAAGCTACTTTCACAATGTTTTTAAACCTGGACTAACAAAGGTTTGCAGTGTAAGTTCATCTATTATATATTATATGTATATCATAAAAGTGTGAATCTTATTTTATATGTAATTTTTATTAGATATTGGTGGCTTTAAAATCTTCTCAACCTATCCCGGTGGCAGTCAACCCACCAATAGGACTCCAAAGTGTTATGGGAACCAATCACGCTAAAATATCTTGGAACCCTCCACATTTACTGGGACACCAAGGAAACGGTGCATGGCAACAATGGCAATATCATTTGCAGATTACAAATATGGATGATAACATTACAATACATAGGTATAAAAAATATAATTTTAAGAATACTTCCTTTATACCATATAACTCAATGTATTTTTTTTGTTAAAGAAGTGACATATTTGGTGCAACTTCTTATGTTGCTAGAGAATTGAAGGACAACACAGTATATGTTATGAAAGCTGCTGCTGTCACCCAATCGGGAATAGGTAAATACTTTAATATACATTTAAAATTAACATCAATAAATACTCACTACTACACCTTTTTATAATATTAGGTCCTTGGTCTACTGAATTTACATCAAAAACATTATCCATTCCTGAAAATGGAGTAATAAGTTCAATGTTATGGTCAACCCATGATGGTCTCTTAAAATCTGACGTGACTGGTGAAAATGTAGAAACTTTGTTACAAAGATCACACTTACACAACGCTTATATTACTGATATCTCTTGGTATAGAGATGAATTATATTTAGTTACAAACAAATCTACAGTTATGTGGTATAATATAACCAGCGGTGAAAAAGATTGGATACCAAATATGGATAATGTCGGAAGCTTGGCTGTAGATTGGATAGGGAAAAAACTTTATTGGTCTAGCCCTAAGCAACAACTTGTAAGTTAAAAAAAAATTAATTCTTTATGTGACAGTGTATTTTGAATTACTTTTTTTTCTCTCAGATTACCAGAGGAAACTTTAATGGAACTAACAGAGAATCAGTACCAATCGTCACAATTGGCAAAGAATTACGTATTGATTCTATAGAAGGGTTCATATATTGGAACACTGGTCATGCAATTGAGTGTGCAAGGTTAAACGGTGAACGTAAAATCACTTATTATCCAGCCGAACTTTTTAGGAAACAGAGTTAGTATATTTTTTCATAGCTTTCACCTTTTGTTTTGTTGCATAATTTTTTTTAATAAATCTATTTTGTAGTCATGGGCTTGACTGTCGACACACAAGGAAAAGTACTTTATTGGATTGTTCACGGATACGATGGTTCAAATTTGTACAAAGCACCGACTGCTGATACTCTCCCTATAGGAACTGAAGTATGATATATAACATAAAAACATTGATTGATTAATATTAAATCGGACATTGATTTATATAATTTTTTTTAGATATCACCAACTTTAATTTCATCATTGGCTGGATCTGTGACTTTGGGCCCTCTTTGTTACTTCAGTGAACGATTGATCTGGCTTCAAAATTTCACCCATGCAGTAATTTCTGATCTTTCTGGCAATAATAAAGCAAATTTGAATTGTATGACAATGTCATATGTGAATATGATTGCCGTTTTCAACCCAACTCTTTATCGTAATTATTATTGCTTCACTATTTTATATGTATATATTTTTATCATAAGTGTATCATAATTTTTTTTCATTTATAGGATCTAATGAAACTGATATTAATGTCATACCTGAAATGGTAAATCAAACATCAATAGTAATTTTAGGTGAATGGAATAATTTCAACATTTCTTGGGATGCAGTGTCTAATGTGCATCATAAAAAAATATTCTATGAAATAAAGTTGGAATGTAATAAAAAAGTTTATTTAGAAGTAAGTGTTATTTTTTTAAATTACATGGTGAAAAGGAATATATATTTTTAATTTTTTTTTATAGAGTACATCGACGGAGCCTTTTGTAACTTACAATGATGTTAATATACCCCCCTTTAGTGCAATTAATTTGTCGATAAGGGTTTACACATACTGGGGTAGTGCAACAATTGTTCGAACCAATCTCAACTCTCCCCAAGCTCCACCGTCAACTCCAGTGAATCCAAGACTATTCATAATACATCACAATACCTATATACGGTTAGTAAATAATTAATGATTCACATTACATATTTCACAATAAATTATTTATGAGAAACTGATTTAGGAATGATATTGAAATATCAGCAATATTTCGATGGAGTCCACCTCACCATTCGAATGGTATTATTCGAGGTTATAAAGTAGACTGCTGGTTTGTAGAAGATAAAGTTGATAGCACAGTATGCGTTAATGATATTGTATCAGGACAGAGTTTGCAGTATACATTAAAAAATATTTTGAGAAATGTGACATATTATTTTCAAGTAAGTAATTCCCCTCACCTAATTTGATTTTCATTATTTAATATACATTTGTGAACTTCTTTATAGGTTCAAGCCTTTACTGATGCTGGCAATGGACCTACCACGGAAGCTGTATTTGCAAGCACAGATATTCAATCTGAAATTCCTAAATTAGCATTAGCATCTCAAGAATCAATCAAAGTTGCTGACTTAGACTTAGGCGATTCAACTACTTACACTGTATCTAGAAATGCTGGAAAACCTGTAGATTTTTCCGTATCTATCAAAGAAGGGTTGTTATATTGGATTAACGAGGTACAAGAAATTTTCGTTTCAAAATTGGGTGAAACTGGACATTCAAAGGTATTATGATCAGTATACATTTGTTGGGCATATATTCATATATTTTATTAAAAAAAAATCTAGATTATGTCAGTGAATGGTACAGCAGTAAGTGTTACAGTAGATTGGCTATCAAGAAGTTTATATTGGTCACAATTGGAAAATACAGCTGATCAATATGGATGTGCCATTTACAAATTAGACTTGAACATATATGAAATGGAAGGTTTGATTAAAATTGACAAAATACTCACTAGAAACAGTCACATTTTGAGATTGCAAATATCTCCATTCAACAGGTATGCTCTTTTCAACTTTTTGTTATTTCATATTTTTAGAGCCATCCTAATTATTTAAATATTACCTTATGATTAGATCATTGTACTGGATTGAAAAAAATCATCATGGATTAGGAAATCTAATGACTTCCTCTACAGACGGAAACAACATTAGACCATTTTTCAATAACTCCCAGAAATATGATAACTATATTATGAAGGAAAATACAAATAAATTTTGTAATTGTCCTGAAAATCCTTCAGTAGGAAATAGTTTTTCATTGGATTTATCGAATGAGACTTCTCCCAAATTATATTGGATTGATGCTTGGTTGAACCATATCACAGTTTCTGATATTTATGGTTGTGATTGCAAAATAGCTGTTAATGCAAGTGTTTTCCATGATAAAGGTATTTATTAGTTTAAAAATGAATCTACTTGCAACTATCCTCTTTTCATATAACATTACTTGTATCGTAGCTTTGCCTCCATCTTTCATAACTGTTGATGGACAACATATATATTGGACAAATAATACACAGAGGAATATTTACATACTAGACACTACACAAGAAACAAAATCAAAACTGTCCATGGTCAACATTACAGCTGGTTATAAAATCCTTGCACTAGGAAATAAAATTCAACCCTATCCAACCATAGATTGCCTTATGCCTAAACAGGTTCCACTGGCTGTTTCTCTATGGAATAAAACTTCAGAGTCCCTAGCAATATCAATGCCAGAACCTATTCAAGAGTTTAAGTGTCAAAATGTTTCAATTGCTACCGTATACTATACATTGTATTATCAACCTTACATTGAAGGTTCAACAATTTGCAACACTTCAACGTATTTATCTGAAATAACATTTGACAAAATATATCACGTTGACGGTCTAAAACCATTTACAAAGTATGCTTTTTGTGTACAGTTGAATAATTTTTATGGTATTTTAAATAATATCAAACCAGTTCTTGGTCCACTAGTTGTATTTAAGACATCCGCTGGAGGTACGGTATTTGCTGATCAATGATTTATATTTGTTTTAAAACATATTTACATTTCCATCATTTTTCCAGCTCCCCTTCCGGTGAAAAATTTAAAAGTACACATTTTAACACCAAGAAAAGCTCGTGTGGAATGGACAGTGCAAATTCCCACTGACCAAGAATTTATAGATCCTGGTATTTGGTACGAAGTTCATTGGAGAACTGAAGGAGTGTCTGTGCCAAATCAAAGGATCAATGGTATTTTTTATTTTTTTTAAATATTTTTTCTATTCATCAAGTAATTAATTAATTTGAATATTTCTTACAGACCAAAAAATGATAATGACTAAAAAGATCCTCGCAAGCAATCAAAATGACATGTCTATTGAATTAAATGAATTAATTCCCGATCACACATACTCTATTTGGGTAAAAACATTATCATACAACAGTGATGTATTTTCAGTTAGTAATGTAATATACATAGAAACATTCCCGGAACCCAGTCCAATATTAGTTACCTTTAAAGGCGCTTATGTAATCCATATTTCATGGATGCCGTATCAAAATATTCAAATTATAAGGTATTTATTCACCTTTATTATTGCGTATTTGGCTAATTCAGATTGAATAATGTGTAATATTCTAAAAACAGGCATCACATTGAGCATTCAAAATTGGGATCAGATGTTTGGGAAAAAATTCAAGATGAGGGATCACAAAAGTCCGATTCATCAATAAACTATGTTGTTCATAATCTTCAACCGAAAACCCAGTATAGGTTTCGATTAAATATTGTATTTATACCCAATGCTCCACCTTACATCTGGCCAGCAGACTCTTCGTTTACTTTTGAAACTCTAGGTAAATCATTTTCCATAGAATTAGATTTATGTTATTAGATATATTTTAAATATAATTTTCACTGTAGGCGATAGACCTTCACCACCAGGAAAACCTGTAATACAACAACTTTCAACGTCAATTTATCAACTTCAATGGACTCCATCATTAACTAACGGTGGCCCAATTTTACTATACCGACTTTATGGCAAGGCCAAAACGTTAGAATCGAATAATATCAAAATACTCCGAAATTCAAGAGATTTGAGTGAAATTAGTCTTCCCACTGCAATCCCCTCGGAACTAATTATTAGCAATACAATAGTCAAACAAGGATCAGTTGATATTAATATGACAATACCTGAATCCGATATTCCTTATAATGAAATTGATGACTCAACATTTTATATTGCCAATGAAGATATTGTTAAAGACGGATGGAAACTTCTATACAACGGTTCCGGTTAGAAAATCATACAATTATATTACTTTCTTTTTTATTTACCAACATCCATTATAAATTGTTTAATTAATTTTCAGAAAACTATTGGATTGTAGTTGATCTTAAACTAAGTGAATGTTATACTTTCTATGTGAAAGCCTATAATGCATATGGATGGAGTGATTTTTCAGAAGAGAGTGAAGAATTTGATTTTTCAGAAGCTGGAATGTTATCAGTTCAACAAGATTATATAGGAGTCATCTTAGGTCTAAGCATTCCAATTTTATTAATGCTTACATTGGCTGTCATGAGTTGTGTTTGCAGTAAGGAGAATGCAATAAATAAGTTGTTATTGTGTGTAAGGTCACTTAATTTCTTTATTTATTTTAGTTATCAAACAAAAGGATAAGAAATCCCAACAATCGAATGTGTTTCAAGGGCATAGAATGTCGAGAGGTCCCGATGTAGAATTGGCTACATTGCGTGAATTACCAAGATCTAGAGGCGGCGGTGGGCTGTTTCAACATTCAACAAACATCTATACAATAACGGATTACCATCTCATCCACCCACTGATGCGGAAATAGCATTATTGCCTCACATAATGAGAGAACAGATTACACTGACAAAGTTTTTGGGTTCTGGTGCTTTTGGAGAAGTTTTCGAAGGCAAAGCTAAAAATCTAGACTCCAACGGAAGTGAAATACGTGTTGCTATTAAGGTATGTATTTAAAAAAATATGTAGTCTTTTTACCATTTGATGACATATTCTAAAAACTTATTATAGACATTAAGAAAAGGCGCAACAGATCAAGAAAAAACTGAATTTTTACAAGAAGCTCAATTAATGTCGAATTTCAAACACGATCACATACTAAGAATGCTCGGTGTATGTTTAGATAACGATCCACATTTCATTATTATGGAACTGATGGAAGGAGGAGATCTTCTTAGTTATCTCAGAGCTAGGAGACCGATGCAGGTTTGAATAATAATAACCATACAATTAGGTATTATTTAGCATTATTTTAATATATATTATCAATACATTTTCAGTATTCAAATGATTCCTTGACTCTTCATGATCTGCTGTCAATGTGTTTGGATGTCACTAAAGGATGCCGTTATCTGGAGGAAATGCACTTTGTTCACAGAGATCTTGCCTGCCGTAACTGTTTGGTATCGCACCAAACTAGTGGACGAATTGTGAAAATTGGTGACTTCGGCTTAGCCAGGGATATTTATAAAAATGATTATTATCGTAAAGAAGGCGAAGGTTTGTTGCACTCAACTAGTATTTACATATTTTGTATTCATGACTCATATATTTTTAGGATTATTACCTGTAAGATGGATGGCTGTCGAGTGTCTTACAGATGGTGTGTTTTCTCGAGCTTCTGATGTCTGGGCTTGGGGTGTTTTATGTTGGGAAGTTACGGCTCTTGGCAGGCAACCGTATCCGGCATTGACAAATCATTCAGTAATGCGATATGTAAGAGCAGGAGGAACTTTACCCCGTCCTCCCAATTGCCCCGAACAGCTGTAAGTATTAAAACACACAAATTTGTGTTTATCGTGTGTAATGTCAAATATTATTCTTTTAGCTTTAAATTATTGCAAAAATGCTGGAGCTACAATCCAGATCATAGACCAACTTTCAAATATTGCCTGGAAGTATTAGAAGATTTATTGCAAAACATTGATACGGATGTTACAGTGACTACTTCTGTCAATGAAGAACCTCAATACATTACAGTCGTGCAAGACGGTGAGTTTATAACATAATAAATTATGGATTGCATGTAATTAAATTACAAATATTTAAAGCAGAGATTGACCTTTACATTTTTTTGTTATTATAAAGGCAAAAGTATGAATTTGCATGAATGTTACTTACATTTTTTAACATTAACAAAACTCTATGAATTGACTTTGTATGAACACATTTCTTCTTTTTCTCTAGTTCGTATTAATAATCACCTAACCAATTTATTGGAGATATACAGAAAATTTTTTGAACATAGGAAATATCACTATCCACTTTAATACAAAAAATATTAATATGATTGAACTTAATAAATATCAGATTATACATTACTACATACATAATTTGTGTTATTAAGTAATATTGACATATGTATTTTGTAATTTTGCCCATTTATTTTCAAAGAAATCATTTTAATATTCCCATAGCATTGTTCATATTTATTGAACTGAACTGATTAATTTTCATATTTTAACACATTTTACAAAGCTTGTTATGCATGAAAAAATGCTTCTGAATTCCAGCTGCTGGCATTTCGAATTGCACGTATTTTATGGATGAGAATCAAAATACTAATTGCTCAGGTAAATTTAAGAATGTTATTCATATTTTGCGCCTTTTCCAGATTTATTTATATTTTTTTTTTCTCTTTATGTTATAGATGCAGATATAACTCTGTTGAATGAATCTTGTGAAATATCACAAACGATTGTCGAGTCAACTTTACCGAATGGACCTCCCAAGTATTTGGAATTGGTTTACAATGAAGAAGTGTCATCAGTTTTGGTGCCCGATGGTTACGAGGTACCACGACGTCCACTCAAAAGTGTTTTACCATCCGCCTGACTTCAAGTGACTCTTGAAAACCTTTCCCGTTCTTAAATATAATTTAAGGATGTACGTACATTGAATTTATTACTATTCGTTTCTCGTTAATTCTCATATTTATAATTTTATTGACTGATTCTGTCAAAATTATTTATTTTCGTGTACGTAAATTTTGTATATTTAAAAAGCATAATACACGATATTATCGACTTTAATCTGACTGATTCCTCTTTAATGTGTTTAGTGTTTAAATTATTCTAATGAATGTGCAGAGTAAATGTCACTCGTGCTCAGTTTGACATTCATGTAATAAACTATACTTATTTTTTTTTTTATTTCAGTCTTAATCGATAACAAATGTTGCAATTGGTATAAATAATTATTTATTTCATTAAAAATCATTCGAGTCGTAAACATAGATATTATTATTGTAAGATTTATCTGTGATGACTTTTGCGAGGCAATCTCGCAAATTATATAATAATAACTAATATAGGTGATCCTGTGTTTGTATAATTACAATGTTACTAATAAAATGGATGTGCCGGGTATGTTTTAGTTACTCGGGCATCTTTTTTAATGTGAATTTCAAAGACAATATGAAAGTGTTCATAGTATGTATAGATAATTAGTAATTCTCACCCACTGATAGTTTAAGCATAAAAAAGACAGTAAAAATACCTCGAAAATATTTTTGTATTGTATTATTGTGATCCAATGAAATAAAATAAAATTTGCTTGTCTCTTATTTAAAAGATTGTTTTAATTCGTCAAGCAGATTACAATCAGATTAACAGGTTGATCTTGATAAAATGTGTGTATAAAAAAACATTCAGCGATTTATTGGTTATTTACAAAGGTTCGTCTTTAACAAGTGAAATTAGACTCTCTGATACATTCACATCGTCGTCCAAGTCATCATCCTGACTGTTTTCATGCAGTAAAACATATTCCCTTTGACTAAAACCAAATTTTAGCACGTCTCTTTCTAATAATTCCACATATTTTTTCGGTTCAATTTTATTATTGTTCACAAATGTTCCATTGGCAGATTCTGAAAAAAAAATTGTTACACTTTACTACTTGTGACCCATTAATTTTTATATCTTGTTTCATGAACATGTAGAGTAAATGTCTCACTTAGAGATGTGCCAAGGTCAAAAGAACATTATAGTATTCCAATTGCTTATTGATCGAGCATTATACTACTGACTTTATTTCGCTACATTGCACTCACAATTATTAGAATATTCGTTTGACTTTGGCACATCTCTGGTCACACTGCAAAACTTAACAGCGAATTTTGTTATTAATCACAGTCGTTTGCATTTGTGCGTGTCAAATTTAACATTTACTGTACACATTAATGAAAAAATGTGTAGATATATGGAAATGTTAAATTATTATGAAAAAACTCTTATGAGTGTGTTTAAAAATATGTAATACCTAAATCTATTATGTACGGTCTGATTCTCTTGCCGATCGATCCGTTTTCTCTTTTGAACGGAACTAATCGATATTGTAAAACTGCATGCTGCTTCGATACAGACGGATGATCTAAAGGAATATCGACGACGGCTCTGTCCCTTCCGAGCATGAAACCCGATTGTCTGTGTAAATACAATATCGGCAAAGCTGTATCGCCTTTGAATGGATAGAATCTGAAATAAAATCATTCATTGAGTATTAAACCAAAATAATACATTTGTTATCGACTCACCTCCATCTCCTTTTAGGTTTCCTGGCTTCCGGGGGCTCGGAATATTTAATCACAACGCCGTTCATAGTGTTTGTTTCTTCTGCTAGCTTTCCGGAGAGGCCGAAGTTCGGCTTTTCTTTTTCAGCAGTTTTAGCAGCAGCTTTGGTATTCGACGGATCCGCTTTTTTACCCCAATCATAACTCTGCTGATCTTCCTCCTCATCTTGATGTCGTGGACGTTTTTTGAAATCTGACCTATTATCTCTAAACAAAAAAAAAAATATTAAAACAACTCATAAAACACTAATAAATTAATTAAAAATACCTTCGGAAATCTCCCCGGGGTCTTTTATCGGGGAACTGTTTTTCAGACGAATGTTCTCGTTTCTGTCTTCCGTCCGTTCTAAATTAAAATGAAATAGAGAAAAAAAAAACAAAAATTACTCAACTCTACAACAAACAAAAATAAATATACTAATCATAAAGCCAATTAGAATTGATTTCAATAAAACCGATATACTAAAATAATTTATTACATTTGATGTAAGGAATTAGATTTTATGCAATTATACTTATTATATAACACGTTGTCTCGGCATTACCACACTTTTAATAATGGTGTAAAAAAATCAGTATCCAATATCTTTTAAATCCTTATACATAGATAACTTACTCTCCTCGTGGACATCTTCTTCAATTAATAAATATGTATATTTAAACGCACTCAACAAGCAAGGTTAAGCGTTATTTTAATTTTACTCTAGTTTGTTCCCAGTGTTATTAAATTATACAGTTTGATGCAATGGAGGAGGATCACATTCAACATTTGAAGACAAAGATATTCTCCTTTTTCCGGTTTGAAAATATCATTCATTTTGATACTAGTTTTAAATATTTATAGAATCTGAATCCGTACTTGAATTAAATCCCGAGCTCTGATTCGATTTCCTTCAATATTCTTTTCAATGTGCAAATCTTTGCTTATATTTTCATGGTTTACACCAAATTCAGTCCAAAATGCATTTTTTTTTTATAAATTCTTACAAATCAATAATTGTTATTTAAAATATCTATAAATCCAATTTTTTTTGCACAAGATATGTTAAATTGATAAATTTTCTCCAACAATGTTTTTATTTGTTTATCAAAATTTGTACCTTTTTTGCTTCAAAAATGATTCATATCAAGATTTTTTGTTCTCTTGTTCGATTTCACATCATTGTATTTATAGCAATTCTAATTAAAATTCTCTTCGAAGAGTACAGCTTATTGTTTGCTATTATTCATTGTTTCTCTCCAAATTAATTTTTGCAGATAATGATTTAGTAGTTTTTATAGAAACATTATGCAATCAATCAAAATGAGTTTTTCTTTTCTTTTTCACACAGGTGCAGGTGACATTGTGTAATTTGACACATTATAAAGTTGATTTACAAACGAAATTGGCCATTGAATGTAAAGGTGACAGAAAATGCGGTCACTGGAAACAAATAAAAACTTGTTTAGCTCGCCCAGCAACTGATTTAAGCATAGCGCCGCCGGGCTCGTTAACCGAACAGAATACCCACAAGCCTAAAGCAAAACATGTCTTTTAATTTTATTTGAAATGTTTAAGTCAATATTTATTTAATGCAAAAATACAAAACACTCATTTAACTTGTAAATTTATGTCTTAAATGTATGAATATTGTGTACAATATAAAAATATTGTCTACTATAAAGCTTCATGTGCAAATAATGAGGATAAAATGCACCGAGTTAAAGAGTTATATGCTTGCTTACTCAGAATTCTACAAATATACTTATATCATAAAAATATGTACACATTTGTAAAATTCTGACCAAAGACAAATATTCATTACAATTAAATTATTTAAATGCAAATATTATGAGAGTGTAAGAGAATTCTTACCTTGCAGGTGAAAATGGTTCATCTTTGGTGTTATTTCTTTCGGCTGCGTTGTGAGCATCTGGCCTTCTTCTAAGAAAGGTTTAAATATTATTTTTTTTAAATGTATAAATTATCTTCTAGCCTTAGTTTTTAACAATAATTTATTCAAAAATACTGTTAATGATTAAAAGTCTACCTTGTATAGTGAAAAAATAAATTAAATTACAGAAGTTAATGTAAAAATAACACTGTGCATTTGAACGACAAACTTAATACAAATAAAAAGTCTTTGAGCATCAAGTAGATTTTTTTTTATCAATAGAAAGTTCCGTCCTCGTCAGAATCTAAAGTTTGTAACATTTCTAGTATAAACATTTCAGAGTGAAAAATATAAACCTACCTAGAATGAGGATTACTATTGTTAAAGTCACGTTTATTATCATGATATCGATTATTTTTTTGATCACTTTTAGGAAACTGAGGCCGGTCTGAAATAAAAAATTAAATATATAAATTTTTTGTACAGATGATGAAATGTTTGCGTTTGATTACCTTTGAAATGGTGATTATTTTCATCTTCATCTCTGTATTGCCGACTTTGACCTTGTCTGCTGTCAAAATTATCAAATTTTCCCCTTTCATTTCTATGTGAAGGACCACCGTATCTAATGAATGATTATTAAATTAGTATTATAATAAATGTAAGCAATACTTATTTATTGTTCACTAATAATCTAACCTTTCATCGTTCTTCCATGAATTTTTTTTGTCAGTTGGTTGGCGGTGGTAATTCTCCCTGTCTTCTCTATCGTCTGGATACCTCTTTGACTGATAATCATCATACTTTCTATACTTTTCATCTTTGTAATTCATGTCGGGGTGACTTTTGGAAGTACCCTGATATTGTTTATCATCAAATCTTTTCACATTTTTAACACTGCGATGATCACTTTCATCAATACGTTGAGATTTAGATGATAATTTATGGGGTGAATACGCTCTTTGAGACTTTTCTTCATATTTAGACGGCCTGGATCTAATATAAAACAGTAAATGAAAGATTTTGATTTTTTATTAAAGCCACATAAATTTATGTTGTTAATTACCTGGTGGTCTCTTCAGAGCGATTTTTCGTGTAAGAGTGAGATTCTTCTTCTGAAGACACTTTTTTCTCTTTAACGGAATGAGATTTGTGATGTTTTTTGGTACTTTTTTTGTTACGGATATTTTTAGTGTCGCTGTCACTGGAACCTAAAAGGAAATAAATTATATTAAATCTTCAGATTTTAAAACTATTCCTTTGATGATATATCGATGACTGCTTATTGTTTACAAAGAAACTATAAAAACGATTAATATAGTAATATTCAGTGTGTTAAGTGTTGTGCAATAAGTACTGGAGTCTGAGTCGGAGTCAGAGTCCGAGGAGCTGCTGCTGGTCCTGGCTCTGCTCATCTTGTGCCGATGCTTCTTCTTCTTCCTGGCCGCTTCTTCATCTTCGGACTCCGTGGAGCTGCTGTGACTCTCGCTGTCGCTGTGACTCCGCCTCCTGTCCTTGGCCCTGCTCTTGTTCCTCTTCTTCTTCTTCTTCCTGTCCTTGGCCTTACTCTTGCTCCTCTTCTTCCTGTCGTGCTTATTATGATCTTTGTCCTTGTCAATGTCATTGTCTTTGCCATCATCATCATCAGAGATGGAGTACAAGCTCCGCCCAGTGTCGCTGTCCTGACGAGGCTTCATGATGGAGGTCTATAATAATCCTGTAATACTGTAACACTACTGAAGCACTACACACTGCTCCTGAAAGACTATCCGATGACCTGAAGGTGCGTTCGCAACAGTTCCAGGAAAAAGCGTTGCAGTGCTTCTTGTCAAACCACTTGTTTCCGACTAGCAACACTGTCATTAATACATATCATCTTTGTTTTGCATTTATTTCATTGAAGAATAATGAACACAATCAATTATCTACATCGCGATAATGCTACCTAAATATATACCAGTCTTATAGTAGTTTGTGTTGGAAATATCAATATTTCTTCATAGTTGCCCAATAAATCCGATAACAGATAAAAATGTTTACGCAGCTGTTAAAATGACAGAAAATATAAAAATTAGATTATTTCAAATCAGAAATGAGGTCGAAGAAATATCTGTCCATAATAAGCGCAGTGTGTGCAGAAAATGAAGAATCAGAAGACAATAAACGTGTTTCGGTTGATAAGTTTGTATTGTTTTTTGTATTTTGTTCCAAAGATTCATGTGACATGTCAATGTTAACAGCCTTAAAGTGGCGCTGAGCTGTCATCGCAGCTGTCTTCAGTGTATACTAAATTAAAAACTACCTGGATTTCTTTAGTTTATTTCAAACAGTTAGTTGTTATGTTTTTTTACATCTTTCAAAATAATTTTCCTTTAAATTTCCATCCAACAATGGAAGTTTTTTCATGTAATAATATTTACTAATCTAAATAATAGAAACTGAATACTTTCAATTTGCAGAAATACAATGACAACCAGAAAAAGAAGTGGATCCGGTTCAAAGCGACAACTCAAAGAAAAAGTTGTACAAATTTACGAATCTTTTTTTCGCGGAGAAGATTTAACATTGAACAATCCCGTGTTTTGGGATGAGTTATTCCTTTTGAAACCCAAAGTAGTTCAGTTAGAAGCAGAAATTCAAAAGTTGACGCCTGAACAAATAATCAACCTGAAAGAAAATATAAATTTATTTTTTTCAAAATGTGTCGATACTTTAGGCCAAGAACATCAATTAAGGTGTGGCTAGAGACTATTTATTTAAAAGATTTTTCATTAATTGTGATTTGTTTTTAGGGTCGTATATTCTTTACAAACACTAAGCGCATTGATTAGTTCAATGTATAAAAAGTTGTCAGCCGAACCAAACGTTGATTTAGTGAAAACGTTGATTGGTTCAAATACAGCAGAACCAACTATGCAAAAATTATTGAATCTTTGTAATGATTTCTTAATGGGTATTTGATTTTTTTATAATTTAAAAAAAAATGTGATCTTTTATTCATTAAATATTTTGATATCAACAGGCGATGCTCCCGGTAGTTTAAAAACATATGTTTTGAAACTTTTACTAGTTGTCGTCACCGGAAAAGAGGACATAAGTGATAATCCTATGGTAGAATTTTTTATGATAACATCTTTGTTTGAATCTCTTATAAAATTATTGTCTACGACAGCCGAAAGACAACTTCATGGTAATTATTTTGAATCTGATAAAATGTTTACACTCCTTCATTTAAAATGATATTTCAGGACACGATGCTGTATTATTGATCACATTACTAGTCAATTACAAGAAAGATGAAGCTGCTAATCCTTACATTGTAAAGCTTTCGATTTTGGATGATGAATTAGCTTTAAATGGGTAATTTATTTGCATATAAATAAATACAATTGAATAAGAATTAAGTCTTCTGCAGATGGTTTTTATTTTATTTAATTTTCAGCTATGGTCAAGTCATCACATCTGCATTAGGAGGATTTTGTGCCCGTTATGGAAGAGAAAAGGCTAGTGGAGAAAGTGGGAACTCCACAGGAGGATGGCTAAGTTCATTAACGTCAATAGTTGGTGGAATGTTATTCAGTGGAGATGATGTAACTACTGGAAAGACTAGTCAAATTAGGTAATTCATTGATTTGAATTAAATAAATTACACAATCTAATCATGCATCTATTTTAGAGCAAACAATGCTGTATTACTTGCTTTATATGAAGCGGCTCATCTCAATAGAAACTTCATGACCACTTTGGCTCATACTCAAAGTGATAGACCGAGTGCTCCACCATCGCCCGTGAATACTCTTTCACACAATCAAGTAAAAATGAGTGTACATACATCAGTTATTATGTTGATTTCTAATAAAATTCTTTAATTTTAGGCACCACCAACTACAGAAGAGCAGTTAGAATTAGATTTAGCCCAACCGACCAATCTTTTGGTCACTTTCTTCCAATACTGGTAATTTTGCTTTTTTTGCATCTATTGGACAAATTATTTAATTTTTATATTATTACAGTTCCATTGTTATGCAAGATACCAAGACTGAATCAAGTGTAAATAATTGCAAATTGTGTTTCCTCATATTGACTTGTATATCCGAAGATCAGTATGCTAATTCTATAATGCATGATTGCAATCTCACATTCAAGGTAAATTAAAAACTTCTTATTTGCAGTTTCACATCGATTCTTTTATTACTTTTGCGGTGTATTTATATTACAGGTTCAATTACATAGGCTTCCCATGAGACATAGAACTATTACATTGGATAAAGAAGCCCCTTCTCAAACTTTGGCTGCCACATTAATCGGTACACTACTGAAGTTTATTAATATAGTATACATTGTTTGAAAAATTGTAATTGTAGATTTGTTGGTTGAGTTCATAATGTCTCACATGATGAAAAGACTTCCAATGGAATTATATCTTCATTGCATAGGCGTTATACACCGTTTACTGTGCTATCAAAAACGGTGTAGAGTTCGACTCGATTATCAATGGAAAGAACTTTGGTCGGCTATGATTTGCCTATTAAAATTTGTTGTGAATAATGAATCGAATCTGTCGAAAAAAATGGATATCTTCCATCTTTGCCTCCAACTAGTGTACATATTCAATTTGTTTATTATTTACGGAGATACCTTCTTACCGACACCTGCCAACTATGATCAGCTTTACTATGAACTTATTAGAATGCATCAGGTTTTTGACAATGTGTACTCTATGGGTAAATATAATTGAAAAATATATGTGATACTGATATTTTACATTGTTTAATTGAATGTTATTTTTCAGCCCTTCGATATTCAACCAGTGATAATGAATATAAAGAAAAAGCATTAAAATTGGCAAACTGTCTGTTCAATATTCGTGCAATAATTAAACATTTCACTCCAAAGATTGAAAGTTGGCTCGCTAGTCAAAATCTATCCACTCCTAATGAAGATCAGGTCAGATTATATCATTAAATCATATCGAGCATAATTTATTCTAGAATATTATTCACTTTACAATGATTTTTATGAAATCCTTCCTGTAACTTTTTTTCACAATTATGTTTGCTTATTATGAGAATTATTCATTATGAGTGGTTCCACTGTATAATGTATTAATTAAATATTGTTTTATAGATTTTAGATATTGTGAAGAAAAATTATGACAGTTTGATGTTGAAACTTCAAGATGCTCTCGATAAATTCGACAGATATAATGAAAGACCTACTCATAGTATATTTCTCCAAGCGGCCCTCAAGCAAACTGTCCGAGACACTCAAATGCATGTAGACTACACGAGTACGGACATCACTGGATTATCAATGCTGCATGAAGGAATTGTAATGTCATAACATATCATGAAACCCCTCATTTCATATAATACACGCATGTACAAATTGTGGATTATTGGAATCTCTTTTTTTCAATTGTAATCAATGTTTTGTAGCATTCGTAATTTTGGTAGCACGCTAGCTTTATTTACATACATACAAAACATTTCAATGTTCTTACCAAAAATATATACATAATCTTTGTATTTTATTTTAGCTATTACTAAATTTATACAATTCTATTTAATTAATCCAAAAAAAAAAACAAAAATCCATTTCTAATCAATATAATATTTGAATACTATTTAATCATATACTGCATTTAATTTAATACATATGTGTTTCAAATAAAAAGATTATTTTGATATTTGATATATTTTATTATAATTAGGTTTCTTTGGTTCCATACAATGTAAAGTTGACTAGAATTATTGGAATGCGTGGTGAAATTTTATTAATAATTATGTCATTACTTGCACCGAATAATACTTATTTTCCTAATCTTGTACATCTTCACTATAAACTTGCTTCAAAGCTTCCTGGAAGAGCTTCTCTAATTCTGGAGGCAGTTGATCTTCGTGATCTGATTCTGATCGATAATTGGAATATGGGTTTGGATGCTCTTTGGATTTGTAGTTGGCGGCTTCATCAATAACATTTATCTTGTGTTCCGTTTCGTCATCTTCATGCACCGGGATTTCATAAGTGTCAACTTCAGATGAACAATAATTTTCCAAAAAAACCTTGGAAGGATACGTCAATGACTTTTCTTCTCCGTCTGTGTTGCCTAACCATTTTTCAAGATCAGATATTCTAGCAGCCAAGATTCTATAAATTACAGAATTGTGGTAATGAGTCACCTAAGATATTTTATGTATTTCTTTACTAACCTGTTAGCCTTTTTCTGATGTGAGAATGCTAAAGATTTATCATTTAGCGAATCGAGTAATCCAATACTTAATGACCGCAGATCGGCTATTGTGGCTGCAGTCACAGGTAATTCATGAACACTAGTTGAATCCAAGAGCTCTCTGACTATACAAACAAAACAACAACATACAAGTATTAATTTATTTGTTTATAAATGTTGCTCCAGTCAAATTATATTATAAAAATATAATTGTTGAATATTTACCCTGTTTATGAGTCACAACAGCATTAGCATTATTTGTACCAAGTTTAAGCACGCCTTTCTGATGTTTTGTCTCCAAAGCATTCTAAAATTGTAAATTATAGAGAAATACAGGATTCAAATAAAGCTGATAAATTATTTATTATAAACTGTATGTGAAATTTACTCACTTTGTATTTAGATAGGGTGGATGTGGCCAGATCTTTTTCGGCAAGAGCTTGATTGAGTCGTTCTTGAAGATATCGATTTTCCATTATCAGAGCATCAATATCCAATACGACACCATTCTTACTGTTTTCAACATTTTTATTTTTCTTTGATAAAGCGATCATAAGCTGGTGATTCAATCTATGCAGTTTGCATTTATAAGCATCTCTCTCATTGATCAAATCTTCTTTTTCATCAAGCAATGATCTTATATCAGATTGTAAATGATCAGCCTGAAATAACAATAGTTAATAGTTGTAGGAAACCACAAATTAAACATACATACTTTTTTCTTATATGACTCGAGTTGTTTCACTAACTCTTCCCTCTGAAAGTTGAATGATTCTAAAGCGTTAACATCTGAATACTTTTCTAAATTTCCTTGATAATAACCTTTTTGGTTTCTGAATACCCTGAGATCTTCTTCAGCTTCTTCTAACTTATGTCTTAATGTTTCCACCTACATAATATACGATTATAAAAGGTTTTAAAACAAGAGATAATATTCAATTATACCTGAATACTTAGAAGCTTATTTTGTGCATTTGTAGTAGCGAGCATTTGAGCTCCGGAAATGTTGGTATTTATACCGCTTTCACAATTGCCACCCAGTTTATCTGAAAGACAATTGCTAGCCGTGAATCTTTTATGAAATTGCTCAGCCAATATGCGATATCGTTC
Organism: Agraylea sexmaculata; assembly: GCA_022606485.1. Taxonomy (NCBI): domain Eukaryota; kingdom Metazoa; phylum Arthropoda; class Insecta; order Trichoptera; family Hydroptilidae; genus Agraylea; species Agraylea sexmaculata. The sequence goes on from JAGTTH010004522.1 coordinate 52,585, forward strand.
TTTTTCATTTGAACATTTTTCCAATTGTTGACTCATTATTGCCAAAGCTTCAATTTTACTCTGGAGTTTACTTTGTAAAATGGCATTCTGAAATGTAGTTCATAAATGAGTATACATGAAAACAAATTGCCGGTGATACTAAAATGATACAACCTCTGAATTTAATTCAACCATGGCATGTTCGGACGAGTTGATTGCTGGGAATGTGGAAATAATTGAATTGACGTTTACATTTCTTCTATTAAATAATGGAACTGCTTGTGACATCTTTTTCACTGATTTTAATACACCCGATTTCGGTAATTCTTCATTGGAAGCCATAACTAAATATTGAATTAACGATAGACAAGTAAATGAATGAGCTTTCAGGACATTTTCACCAGATGGAACTGACACTTCACATCAATGTTGCCACCTTTTAGGACATTTTCACAATATGTATTGAAATGAAAATCGATAAAATAAACGTGCAGAATAAACTCAATACATTACAGATCCTTGGGTGTATATACTTATATCAAACAGAACGTATAATATTTTTTATATATAAAAAAATAAAGGGAAAATGAAAAGTTTCGTCACAGTGATGTATTTTTTATAAGTGGATTGTTTTTATATTATCTATAAGGTACAAAACAAAGTATGCATCCAAACAAGTATATCGAAATATTGGTAATGCAGTAATATTAAAAGTTGATTTATTTAGCTACATATTTTTATTTGTTCATATTTTTCACAGCGAGAAATGGACATCGTGCATATAGACTGAGTATAATAATTGTAAACGTTGATCTAACATCTTGTTCGTTTAACCAATTTGACACCTAAAATAATAAACAAGTTAAATAACTAATTTAGTTTGAATATTATATCGTTAAACACAAATAAAATATTATTACTTTTGCCACAGCGATTGGTACATTGTAAGAATGTCTCGTTTTGATAGGTTTCATTATCCGAGCCACATACAGGACTGTAGTTAAATTCAACTCTGGGGCAAACTTTCCAGCATTTCTGATCTATTTCAGGTTGTTCATCCTCACCATCAACAGGTGAAAGAGTTTCGGGAGTGGGCGTGGTACTTCTACATATAAAAATGATTTAACAACTATGAATTGCATTAAGAAAATATTAAATTACCGTGATATTTCTCGAGATATTGGATTGCAAGGTCCCCACTTTGAAAAGTTTACATCTGAAAATAAATACAATATATTTGTTGGTTTTATTATGTATTGATTATATTAGCTTACTCTTTTTACAAAGCCTCCTGTAGCAATCGAGAACGTTTTTGTTGAGGTAAGTTTTCTTGTCGGAACCGCAAACATCAGATTTGAACAGTGGTGATTTGCTACATTTTTCTATGAGACAAACATCATCATTATCTGACAATATAGGCCTGTAAATAATGCATGCGATTAGAACATGATAATGAATTTAATAATAGTAAAATACAAACATGGGTGTTGTTGATGGCGTTATCACTGGTGTTGTTTCTGTTATCGGTTCAACCGAAGGACATATGAATTTAGATGGATGTCGCGAATTGCTGTGTGATCCCCCAGTGATAATTTCATCATATACATTATCATTTTCTTGAGGCTTTTGAGTTGTAGTCGTTTTCCCCCATCTAAATGAATTAATTACATCTCGTAAATCCGACAACAATCCACTACTATGAGGAGGCCGTGCTTCAATAACGCTCAGTTGAAGTATCAACCCTGCAAAAACAAAATATTTCATAAATATTTATGCGGTATTTTTATTATTATAACTTACCTATGGAAGCTAAATGTAACCACTTCATCTTTAGCTGTCTCGAAAAGAATGACCACTCTCGTTCTCATCTCTATAAATAAAAGATCCAAAGACAGGAAAAACGATTTGGACCCAAAATTACATGTCCGGTTTTACGATAATATTCATTATTTGGCTATAATGATTTTTGTCACTTGTGATGCCATGTCTCGTTTAAAAGTCATTCGATTATTATGATGAACTCTTCTAAAACGATACATATTAAAGAGTACTCTATTTTCAATAAATAAAAAAATGCTCTTGACGAAATAATGGCGCCAGCATTTTTGGTTTCATCAAATGGAAAGCATCAGTTGTTGAAATACATACATTTTCAAATCTGAAACCTGAATAACCTGTCACGTATCCGGATCTAAGACTGAAACCCTTTCGAAATTCGGATAGTATATTAAACCAATTTTTTAAATTCTATCAACAGTAGGCAGTGCTTTCTTTGCATAGGAAACAACTTGCTGTTTGCAAAAAAAAATCCATAAAAGGGTGAGTGATTTTTAATAATAAATTATACCTACGGATATCAATTTCCAATTAATTAAGTCTATAGTTAATGCCAAACAATTTCACTATCATTTAAGCCATAGAGTGAAAAATATATCATGAAATTTAGCCATGTTAATGCTGGAACTGTAGGGCATATTTACCCCCATTCGTTATTCTATATATCAATAACAAAATTTCATTTGTAGAATAATAATGGCCTTCAGGACTTTCTTTAGAAGTATATCCAGTCATAGATCAACTTCGGATATTATTAAACAGGAATGGAAATATAGTTGTCACAACTATCATCCGCTCCCTGTCGCTTTGACTCGTGGAAAAGGTATTAATGTTAATACAAGTTATTATTTATTTAATAACAAACTATTTAATTTAAAGGCGTACTCGTATGGGATGTCGAGGGTAATCAATATTGGGATTTCCTCAGCGGTTATTCCGCAACAAATCTTGGTCACTGTCATCCTCGATTAATAGAGACTCTCCTAAAACAAGCTTCAACTCTTCATCATACATCGAGGGCTTTCCACTCGGATGTTCTTGGCGAATTTTCCGAATACATATGCAGACTCTTCGATTATGATAAAATGCTTCCGATGAATACTGGTATGTATAAATATAGCTTGTCTCCAAATGCGGCATTGATGAGATGGCAACACTATCACATTATTTTTTAAATTTAAAAAAGGAAATTACATGATTAGGATATTACATGATGCATTCGTCCCAAAATTATTATTAAAAATTCATTGGACCATTAATTTTAATCCATCTATAAAAATATTTTATTTTAATTTAAAGAGACTTGGTATATATGATTGTTTTGTTATAATTAAAGGTGTGGAAGCGTGCGACTCTGCTTGTAAAATAGCTCGAAAATGGGGTTATACTGTGAAAGGACTTCATAAAGGAAATGCCAAAATAGTATTTGCCGAAGGCAACTTTTGGGGAAGGTCGTTGGCAGCCATTTCTAGCTCCACTGACCCCAGTAGCTATTCAGGCTATGAGCCTTTAATGCCAGGCTTTGAAGTCATTCCTTTTGATGACATTCCTGCATTGGAGGTAAATATAACTAAATCTTAATTTATAAAGAAGCGTGATATTGAGAATAACATTAAATTTTAGGTAGCTTTACGAGACTCAAACGTATGTGCTTTCATGGTGGAGCCGATTCAGGGAGAAGCTGGAGTTCGTGTACCGAGTAAAGGTTATCTGGCTGAAGTTAGGAAGTTATGTGATCGCCACAACGTACTGTGGATTGCTGATGAGGTAATATTCAATAATTTATATTAACTAACTTCATGGTGTGTAAACGATCCTTTGTATATTGAGTGGAATGTATGGAAAAATATTTCTCAAAGGCGAGTAAACACTAAAATTGTCGTAACAAACTGTCAAAATTTGACTCAATTAAAATATCATTAATAACTCTACGGTTATTAATGATATTTTAATTGAGGGGCAGATAATGAGATACGCCCTTTTTTATAAAATTACTTTTGTAAAAGCATACATAAACTCAAGAATCTCTATCGATCTGTGTAAAACTTTTGGATATCTTCGTTAGATATTCTGGTTGTGGACATTTACATGTTACAAAACGATATATAGAATGTTTTACTCGATTATTTCTTAACTGACAATTTCACTACATGCCCTTATTCCACCCATCCATTGCGTATATTTTACTAATTATAATATTGCTTAATGTTTTTTCACGAGGGTATTCAAGGACATTTATCATCATGAAATATTTTCCCAGAACACGATAAATGGCATTATTTAATTATATAATATTATAGATTCTGATTGAATTTATAAATCAATCGAAGTCGCTAATTAATATCCATGCCAACCGGCTGTGGAAAAACTAAATCCCATCACTAGTTTTTAAGTTTAAGTTTTTTGTAGTTTTGAGATTTAGTTGAATTGAAGTTAACATGAAATGTATGAATGACGTTTAGAGAATCTTTTATGGCGGCTATGCGGGTGTTCCATTTTTGAAATTCGTAATAAAGTATGAAGATTCTCTTTCTGATAAAAAAACCAAGCAAATATTGATTTTTTCAAATAAATTCAAGGTCCAGACTGGCTTGGGAAGGACCGGTAAAATGCTGTGTGTGGATCATTCAGAAGTTCGTCCAGATTTGTTGATTTTAGGCAAATCATTAGCCGGAGGAATGTATCCAGTATCTGTGGTACTCGCCAATGACCACATCATGGATGTGATTACACCTGGTAATAAAATCAATGCTTATGATTAAAATACGGTGTGTTGACTTTTATAATATTGTGTTGTAGGTACACACGGATCCACCTTTGGGGGGAATCCTCTGGGATCGAAGTTGGCCATCACAGGGTTAAAAATATTAATGGACGAACAGCTTATAGAAAATTCCGAAGTCATGGGAAATCTCATGAGGAGAAGACTCCAACGTATGGTGGGGAATGTGATAACTAAAGTCAGAGGAGAGGGACTCATGAATGCCATCGATATTAATACAAGTATGATATTCAAATTTAATAAATTACTATTATCCCATCATCTAGGGAAAGTCTAGAATAGATTTATTATAATTAAATACTGGCCAGGTGCCAGCTACATCTATTGAGTCCGCATAAGTTATGCTTAATATACTAATCCGATTTTTTAAATCCAGGGACTATCGATGGATGGGATTTGTGTCTGAGGTTGAAGAACTATGGGATATTGACAAAGTTAACCCATGAAAATACACTACGATTAACACCTCCTCTAGTAATTAATGAAAGGGAACTCCAAGAAGCCATGGATCTTATTGAGGATGCTGTAGAATCGTTATAAAAAACACATCATGTTCTTCAATAAATAAAGACTTCAATCATTCTAAATAAATTCTTTTAATTTAGGTATAATTGTATTTTTTTACGAGATTGGCAAATAGTGGATCGCTAACGCTAGTTATAAATAAATAAATTTGAAAAGAAATTCATACTTCACGTTCTTATATCACAATTGTTTAATTCTACGGAAGAACAACAAAATAAATAGATGACACAATTAATGTATATTTTCTTCATGTATTATTATTATTAGACAAATCGTTATCACGTTATATTTGTAGAGATATGGATAATTAATCCCAAGTCACTAAAATTTGACGAGATAAACTACATTTTGCTATATTTTAGAATTATGTCAATTTTTATCTCACGAGATTTGCTGAAACCGTATAAATAGAGCGTGTTTGTGAAAAAAAAATCAGTTTACGCTGAATATTTGATGTATAAAGAGAAGATTCATGATTTACTGACAATGTAAGTAATCATTTTTTCCCCAATTTAATTATTATGATATATAATGACTGTCAAAGTAATAGATAAATTGCAAAAGTGTACTAAAGTTAATTTCTAGAATGTGTAGAAAGTATCAGTATGTCAGAAATAATCACTCAGAAAAAGGCTGTGATTGGTTACGTCGCGTCTAAAGTTTGAAATTTCTTCTACACATTCATGAGACTGACTATGGAATTGCACTATATTCATTGAATAATCTGTTTAATAATTATCATAATATAACCAGATTAATAAACTTATATCTATAGAAGTGTTGTCCCGCTTATGTGTGAAATTATACATCTATTTCACACATAAGCGGACTGTGGCCACCTGATAATAGTCCCGATAATCCGACACTTTGGAGTAATAAACATTGTCTTACTAAAATATCCTCATGAACATGTAAATTGTTTACATAATGATATATTATTTGTACTTGAATATTTAATGATCTTTTTGTTATTAGTTAGATCGACAAGTGACAGATAAACAGTACGAGCGGTAATAGCAGCGTCCCAAGAGGCTGTCATACGAAACCTTTGGTGACAATTTCGTCTTCAATATCATTATTAATTTCTCATAATTGAATGTTGGTATTGAATGAAAAAGAAAATTTTGGCGCATCGATTCCAAATTCAAATTATTTTAACTGTATATACGAACTTTTAACAAGATATTTTAAATTTGTAAATATGTTTACTTGAGGATTTAGATGTATTTTGGCAGCATTTATTGTTTTTTTAATCTCTAGGAGTATCTTGATCCAGAAATAACCAATTATATTTTAATTATGACACGGTTACTGCGAAGTTCATCTCTTTTGACAGTGGCAACACTAATCGTCTGATTAGTCATCTTGATATTTATACTTTCAGTTTTCATCTCTTTATTTTCCACGTATTATCTTTATATCACTTCACTATATTGGGTAAAGAAGATGGAGCGAAATACAGAAAAGAGCTATAATATTCGTTTGACTTGTTTTGCTAATTTGCTTCTCGTTACCTGCTATTTTCATATTATAGGTCAATGAACTTGAATGACTATTCTTTACTATTCAAATTCCGAGATGACTAATAATATGTCACCATGTAAACAATTGACATGATTATGAGGATGTTTTTGTAAAAAAAATCTTGTTGCTCACGAGTGTCAGATTTTAGGCACTACAGTATGTATGTGCTGTTGGCCATAACCCGCTTATATGTGAAGTATATGTATAATATGCGCATGTATTAGTGCCGCCCATGTTCCAATGTATGAAAACAATACGCATGACAATTCTATAGATATAACTTCATTGACTACTAATCAGAGATGAGTTTTTGTTATTTTTGTAGATAGTACAATGATGCGCAAAGCTATTTCTTCAATAGTCAGACTCAGTAAATGTCAGTCAAGTGTTCGTAGTAAACATGTGAATTCAGCTGATGTAATAAACAGAGAGTACAAATATGGAGCCCACAATTATGACCCTATTCCAGTTGCCCTTTACAAAGGAAAAGGTAAGACTAGTAGTTAAATCAATTGATCAAATACATACCTCGTATTAGATTGAAAAAGTCAGCGAATCAGTGAAAATACAGCAAAACCTCGATGATCCCCAATAAATCTAAAAAACGGCCACTCCTTCCTCTGGAGCTGGATTTTATAAAATATTTTTTTACTCCAGATTTCCTTAGGACGGTTAATAGTGTAATTTAGAATAATAACTCGTAGTTAAATGCAATTTTAAATACTTCACATTGTGTATTCAACGAAATAGAGTGAAATAAATAAAAAAAGATACAACACGTGTCAAACGTTTAAAATGTATTTTATACACAATAGAAAGAAAAAGGGATTGGGTGGAAGAAAGGCGGATAAAGTAACACGCCCTTATTCCGTATAAAGAAATTTTAAATAAACACAAAATTCTCTATCGATCTGTGTAAAAAAAACTTTTGTGAGAATTTACATACACAATTATGTCGAAAGTATGTACTGTATTTTTTATCCATCAATAGACAATTTTCAAAGTATCCAATTACTTTTTCGATTAATATACATAATTAAAATTACAAGTTATTTTTATGTGTCTTTTATACAATTAAAAATATCACAAATGTTGTCTTAAATAATAAAATATATGAATGCAATATTATATGGCGATGGAACCAATTTCTACATACATACATATGTACATATTTACATTCATAGCTCTCGTCGTTCTTATGATATTTTTCATATTGAAAAACTCACTCTCTTCCACCCGAAACGTCATATTTTCAGCATCGCATTCAAAAATATAATTGGATTATTTACATGAGGGTTTAAGATTAATTATTTCTTTTGTAAGCCAGGTTGTTTCTGAAATTGCGAGGGGTCGTTGGTCGGGGGCTGAAGGAATCAGTTGGTTTTCCCACAATAACCCTCCATTTCCTTTCGAGTGCAGGGTTTCAGGCAACATTCATCAAACCCTTTTACTGTTATTTCGTTTCTTCTATAGCGACGGTGATAAGAAGAGGGAAAAAATGCGGCAGCGTCTTGTCTAGTTACGAAAGGCCATGGGTTTTCATCCTCTTGAGTATATTGGGGTTGATCATTCTCATTATAGTCTTCACTCAGTATATCGTTGACTAAAAAATAAAATATAATTAGTATTGGCAATAATTTATTCATATACAATGGCCAAATGTCGCCATAAATTTTTAGCATTGAAATAATTAAATAAGCAAACTTATATTATTATTTCCTCCCTAAACTTTGCGTTTAAAAGATATCAGCGTTTTTGAGAGTGACGGATACTTGGCTAAGGCTGTATTTACTCAATTTCAAATAATTATATAAAGTAAAAGAGCAAAAAGAAGCAAGATTTTTTTAATTAAAGAATGTCATCTGGATTTGTTGACCAACCTTTTATTGCCGTACACGTCGAAATTTGCAAAATGGACTTATAGCCGGCGATATTTTAAAAGTGGCCCATTGTGCGTCGATATATTAGCAGGCCATATAACTGGATGTATAAATATCAAGATGGCGGACCAAGTAGATGAGTTTGACTGAGACAACACTGTAATCAAAGTGTTTATACAACAGTAATGTACACGTCTATCAAGACTTCACACCAATTGACACGAGCGCTCTTAAACAATTAGCGTTGTCTCACGCAGGGTCGTCTATTTGATCCGCCATCTTGATATATACACATCCAGTTGTATGGCCTGCTAATATACCGGTGGTATCGCTTTACTTTAATTGAGGTAAAAGCTGTCGGATCCACTTATATCTCCGTTTTGATTTGGGAGCTTTTAATGTCAAATACTTACAATTCAGGCCGTCTCTCTTTTTGACAAAATTTTCTTTATATACTCCACGGCAAACCAATGCAATAGTACTGTACAGGTTCAACCCACAGAACCGACGGGCTTCAGTTCTTTTTGCTGAATTTATCATCAGATCTGACTGTGGTTGACTAGCCACACCAGTCAGACACACCAAACCAACCAGCCAAACGATAATCATCTGCAAATAAAATTTTGCGTATTTAATTTGGTCCATTATCAAATTGAAGAGGATGAGAAGCAAAATACTCGAGAAACATTTTGAGTAATTTATTTGAATTGCAAACTTACCTCGAGTAACTGTAACTGGCCGATGGTAGATACAAGAATGATGATGTTATTGTGGCGGGATCCCATTTTATAGGACAATCTATCACAACAAGCTGAAAATGAATATTCATAGCTGAGTCATCTATAAATTGGATTAAACTACTTGATGGTGACATAAAGTTTATTTAATTAATGCAATAAAAATTCTTAATTTACATCATATGAGAACCACGAAGAATATAAGAAAACTTTTCATTATTATTGATACATACGCCTCACATATGTATAATATTAAAAACATATATATCGCATTGCATATAAATAATTCGTGCAATTTCGTGTAAATCTGTATTGTTGCACTCTTCTCTCATATTAGATAAAGGCATAAGTGTGTCTCCCTCACTCTAGTGGCTACTGATAGTGTCTGTGACGATACTTTGGCGATTAACATGTTAAAGAAGTAGTCTTTGGTAAAAACTGAGCCTAGATGTATTTGGGTGTATGTTTGAGTCCATATGACATGTAGTAACAATGCATTTACCCATTTTACTGTAAAATATAACTGAAGATATGAAGAGACATGTTTACAGTATAATGTTTGCCAGGTAACTCATGTTCTTGGCCACTTGAACTAAGCACACATTTAGTCACTCATGTGATATCTTATGTGTATATCTATGAAAAAAAAGAAATGTATTCAATGAGTTTATATATAGAGATGTCAATAATACTGCTAAAAGAGCACTGACTTATAAAAGAGGTCAAAATAATAGCAGGCACAGATGACATGCAGCACCAAATGTTTCGTGTATCAGCCGCTAGGGGCGCTGCTTTTACCGCTCATATCTATACCTGCCACTGTCTATCTTTCTAATAATATTACACCGTCTTTCAATTAATATGGTTCTTAAAATTTGCTTGATATATTCAAGGACAAATAATATGTCACTATGTAAACAATTTACATGATCATTGGGGATGTTTTTGTAAGAAAAATCTTGTTGCTCTCGAGTGTCGGATTATCGAACATGTCGGATTTTAGGGACTAGCCCTCGTATGTGTGAGTGCGTATGTATATAATATGTACATTTATTAGTGACCGGACATATTCGAATGTACGACGTAATATAGCATGGCGCTTCTATAGATAAAAGTTCATTGAGAATCTAAAATTGACAATATGAACTAAATTTATTGTAAATGCTCCACTTTTCTTTAATTAATTAATAGCTATGTAACGAGACCACAAGCCAGTCTTCGGCTGTCGTTACAGATTAATTTTATTCGATCACCCTACTTTATTATCATCTACTAAGCTTAAGCTTACGTAAATATGAAGATAATAAAGCGAAACTGACATGTATGAACATGAACGCATAAACCGGGATTCGAACTGACAACCAATTTGCATCAACCCCCTTTGTTTTTGCGTATTTAGTACTTCCCACGCCAAGTGTTTTCGGTAGAAAATTAAGCTTAATCTCTCTTTCTAAACAACATTGAATACTTTATTTAAAATCACCACATTTGTGATATTTGAACATCACATTCTTGTGCAGTCATAAGTCATAACTGAACGTATGAAATGATTTCAGGTGTACATGTTTGGGACATGGAGGATAAGCGTTATTTTGATTTTCTTAGTGGATATTCAGCCACTAATCAAGGACATTGTCATCCCCGTCTAATAGCTGCAATGGTAGATCAACTAAATATTTTATACCATACATCGAGAGCCTTTCACACAGATCTACTGGGACAACTTGCAGAGAAGGTGTCCAAACTATTCAAATACGATAAAATGCTTCCTATGAATACAGGTAAGTTAAAACAACAGATCCTCGATATACAAAACACAAGGACTTAACTAAGGACGCTAAATTTTAAAATCGATTATTTTATATCTATTGTGGAATTAACCTCTTACCGCATGGAGGGTGAGATCTGACCAAAACTTTAACGCAAATTTAAATTCATTCCAAGTGTATTTTTTCATAAACTGAATATTGTATCGTATTGAAAATTTAAGTGGCTTTCTAATAATGTAATAGTAAAAATGCAAAAATAAATATATACTTAATTAGAGCCGGTCAAAGTATAACATGCGAGGGTATCGAAATTTGCCTACTTTCGAAGCACTTTTCTCTAAAACCATTCGATTCACAGCAAAAATATTAATAGAAAATTGAAATTGAATATAAGAAGAATATCATTTATATTTATTTGGTAGTTTTTGAGCTATTTATCTTCATTATATTATTATAACACACGTCCAAAAGCGCTTTTTCGACATAGCTTATTGGGTCATTAGTCGCGACATCAAAGTAATTCCCAAGCAATTTTTACTACAAAAATGTTACGATATATTTTATTTTGTAATATTTTCGCGATACGTTACCTCCTCTAAAAATATTCTCAATTACCAAAAAGTCCACCCAGTATTTTTTTGTGTATAGAAATACGTCATAATGATTAAATAAATTATATGTGCACTGCCTTTTTCGCCTTTCTGCATTGAGGGTCATATATAGCCAAAAACTTTAGTTTCCAATAAAATCATAAATAATGATTTAATATATTTTTTTATTATTTTTCCTGGGCCTCACCATTCATTGTTCTTAACATATATCAAAAAAAAATGTAGGTTAAGATATGATATAACCCTTACCGCGAGTCTCCGATTTTTTTCAGATCGCGTTTGGACGTGTTTTAATAACTAAATATCCCAAAACCAACCAAAAACTACGATTTATGTTCTATTTATAATACATTTTTGCCAAATTTGACTTGGGACAAATTTGGGTTGAATATAATTATATTTATTTTTATCACAGGTACTGAAGGTGGCGATACAGCGTGTAAAATAGCCAGGAAATGGGGGTATGATGTGAAAGGAATCCCCCACAATAAAGCTAAAATACTTTTCGCAGAGGGGAATTATTGGGGACGTTCAATTACAGCACTTTCAACGTGTAATGAGAAAAATTGTTTCGAAGGATATGGACCGTTTACACCTGGTCTCGAATGTGTACCTTACAACAACTTGGAAGCATTAAAAGTATACTATTAACAAATACAAAAATCAACTATAATATAAATAAGTACAATATTTGCAGGACGCCTTAATTGATCCAAATGTATGTGCATTTATGGTAGAGCCTATTCAAGGTGAAGCTGGAGTAATTGTACCGAGTGATGGTTATTTGAAAAGTGTCAGAGAATTGTGTACCAAGTATAATGTTTTATGGATTGCCGATGAAGTAATTTGGTTATTTATTTTTGAATATTAACGATTTATACATGACGTCTCCAAACGAAGTTAAAATATTTTATGATATGGCAACACCATCACAATATAATTATTGGATGAGATAATTACGGCGATAGACTTCAATGATATTAACGGACCAAATATAAACATATTTTACATTCGTTAAGATACACCTCTTATTAAAAAATAATCAAATCTCACCGAATATTAAAATTATATATATATTTAGGTACAAACTGGTTTAGGAAGAACGGGAAAAATGTTATGTGTCGATTATGAAAATGTTCGACCTGATATTATTGTTTTAGGAAAAGCAATATCTGGAGGATTATATCCAGTTTCCTTGGTATTAGCTGATGATCCAGTAATGCTTGTCATGAAACCTGGTATAGAGTATATTCATTTCCAATACATTATTATCCTGCTAATCATATTTTAAAACATCAGGTACTCACGGATCAACTTTTGGTGGAAATCCTTTAGGCTGCCGTGTTGCAATGACTGCTCTTGATATAGTTATTGATGAGAAGCTTCCTGAAAATTCACAAAAAATGGGAGCATTACTACACGAAAGACTAGACAACTTACCAAAAGAATTTGTCAAGGAAGTTCGAGGAAAAGGATTGATGCAAGCGATCGAAATAAGGACAGGTAAATATTATTCTATTCTCGTCAATATTAAATAGTATTCACGGCATTTTAATTTAAATTTGCAGATGTCATCAGTGCATGGGAATTGTGTTTGGAATTGAAAAATGCAGGAGTGTTGACGAGAATGACCCATGAGAAAAATTTAAGATTTACTCCGGCTTTAGTCATTACCGAAAATCAAGTTAACGAAGCCATGGACATCGTTCAAGAAACTATGAAAAACCTTCTGTGTCAAAAAGGAGTATACAAAAATATTAATTCTTAATCATTTAGGTACAATTAAGACAAAAATGATTTCAGGTATTTTAATAATTAGTCTAAGAAATGTGTTAATTTTTTAATTTGTAAGTTTGACAGAGATAATAAAATTAAATCTAAAAAAAAGGTTTTTTTTATTTCAAATTTGAGTAATTATTTAAAAACACTAGGTTTTCATATCTCTTATTGTTATTGAAGTTTATTGAAATGTTTCATAAAATAGTTGTTTGAGAGTGTTTTTTTTCTACAGAAACAAATAAAATGAACTGTTGCGCCTTAATATAGGCAATACTTTAAAGTAATGTAGCGATTATATTATATTTTACGTATATACATACTTATAATAATAATTGTTGTTTTATATTTATTTTCCATCGGAAAATGGAAAAGATATACATATATAATATTGTTACCGTATGTTATAAACATAATTTTCAAAATGTTCGGATTCACATATTTATCATCATTATTTATTTTCATTTCTTTGAGGATAATTATTGCTCAAGTCATGATATCAATATTTTATGTTGATAACAAATGCAATAGTGTAGGGGATGTGCAAAATTCGTCAAAACTATCCCCATTCACCACATAACAGAATATTTCTTAATAATAAACATTCACATAAATTTTATTATGTAATACATATTGAAAGTTTGAAAAAATATTATTATCAATTCAGTATAAATTAAATTGAACATGGGTTTGTATGTATGCAGAATGAAGCGTCACTGACAGCCATTAAAGCGCCGCGTTTGGTTTCCGTATCCGGCGCACGGTCTTTCTTTGCGTCAACTCGTCCTACACGTACGTATTCGAGTATTTAGTGAAATAATAATAAGGTATTCTGTGCCAGCAGCCCTGCCCCCCGCGGTCCTGAGCCAGTGGGCGGGGCTTGTTGATGGTCTGTACTGAAGGAGTGTTGTTGTTGCAGGTGACAAGCATGCAGCTGTTCATCAGAGGCGGACCGGCCACTACTGTGCTGGAGGTGGAGCCTGGCACTACACTGCTGCAGATCAAGGTTACTGTTACTATAACATTAACTGTTACTTTAACTTTAACCACAACTATTATTGTAACTCTGACTGATGCCCATGAAGCCCCGCCTAACCTCAAAGTGTCACTTCCTGTTTCTTGCTCCTGACTTTTCAACTTGTACAACTGACTTGCTCAATAATATTATTTTACCGACTTGTATCTTTTCCCGTCCTGTCAAGTTGTCAATGTCAAATATCTTCACACATTTCATAATTGCACATATAATTTTTTGATAAAGCGAATGCCAAACTTTATACACCTGCAGAGACGAAATAAGATCCAACTAACTCAAACAAGACTATCTAATTTTAATTCTGATAATTTAATTAAATGTTATTATTTTAGGAACGCTTTTCCGACTTGGTGAGTGATTCAACATCCAAATTGACCCTGTCATACAATGGATCTCCATTGGAAGACAGTGTCCTCGCATCAGAATTCCCATCCTGTGCCGAGTTGGAACTTAACGTTGAACTTCTCGGTGGTAAAGTGCACGGATCCTTGGCTCGTGCCGGTGAGTAATATTACCAAATTCACAATATAATTTTAATTCATATTTCTAATACACATTTCACTGCAGGTAAGGTAAAGGGACAGACCCCCAAAGTTGAAAAACAACAAAAGAAGAAGAAGAAGACCGGCCGTGCCAAGAGGCGTATCCAGTACAACAGAAGGTTTGTTGAATTTTTTTTTGACGGTTTATTTGATCGTTAATTGTACCACTGTGGTGTCTGATAAATGCCTATTTTGTTTTTAGATTCGTTAACTTCGTACAACAGGTCGGAAGACGTCGTGGTCCCAATGCTAACTCATAAGCATTTTTTTTTAATGTGATGACATCTATTTGTAATATACAAACAATGCAATAAACTAATTGCATACCATTTTTTATGAAATATTATTTCAATATTCCCAGTCCTCCATTAGCACAATTTATTATTTATATATTTAGTTTATTCCTTATTTAGATTAAATGAAGTTCTCCCAGTTTAACCTTTTTTTGAATTATGATAATTATTGATTTACATGTCATCCCTTACGCTTCCACCTTCATTTAATCCTTTCTTTGGAATCGTCCATCGTCTACATTGACTTAATAATAACCCCAAACCCTTTTTATCAGGTGAGCATTGTAAAAGAAATCAAATCGTATATTTTTAAAATATTAACTTCTTAATTTAAAAAAATTGATTGTATTTTGACTATAAATTTTCTTGGTATAATATATGGATTACTTTTTCCTCTTTCTAGACAAGTTTCTGTATTATTATTGATAGATTTACAAATAAAACTAAAAGTAATAAAAAAAAAATCATTAATTTTATTCAGGAAAAAGTACATTAGGAAGACAATTTATAAGTTTAAGCAATTGAATCAAAAGACAATTGGTCATTATTTTTTATTAGATGCTTAGAAATAACACTAAATTCAATGAACTATAATTTTTTGTTTTGAGAAAATGCTTTTTCATCTAATATTTAAATATAATTCCTTGACCCGGATTCGAGGGGTATTTAAATTAAATCTATTCTACACATTTATATATTTTTTTACATCCCTTATAGAGATCACCAGTAAAATTAAAAAGTACTATTTGATATGCTAGGATTTTTATTTGTGACTATGACTGATGTTATCGGCAATTCCGATGTAGTTTTACGTAATCCGATTCTATCATTTTCAGGTAGACTCAGTCCATTGTTTGCAAATGGTTGTCCATTGACGGACGTTGTGGATCCCAATGTAATTGTTATACTTTTTATCTGCGTGAGATCCTCGTCACTTAGAGAACATTCAGACACACTCTCTTCTCGTATTCGAGCTTTAAGATTTAAAAATGGAGCAGATGATTGTTTTGATTTTAGATTTTTTGCTGTAAAATTAGGACTTGTCGTCATTCCTGATTTTACCGATTGGGCATTCATGAGTGCTTTCGGATCGAGTTCGGCCCAATCTGGTAATTCAGTAGGTTTGAATTCTTTCATCTTGGAAAACTTCGACTGTAGTAAAAATTCTAAAAGATCACTTCCTGTTTGACACGATAATGTTCGAGATGTAGGTCTCTTTCTCAATGTAGTTTCACCTAGAAAATTAATCATTTGAATAAGTAATTTTACAAAGAGCAAGCACTGTTCGCTTTTTGGCATAATTTTTTTCTTTAATACTCTGAAAATTTGTTACGATAACTGAGACTATTGTATTTAATTATTATTAAATTCTATTAAAATGCTTACAGTATTTTGTTTAAAGTAGATTTTAATTAAACTAGATTTAAAGTACTCATCGCTGTGAGTGGCCCAGGAAACCACCTTATATCACAATAAGGCCACGGTGACCTAGCCAACCTCCCAACAAGGGAATGCATTACAATATTTATTTATTTCATTATAAAAATTTAAAATGATTTAAAAGATGAACGGTTTGTATTAATTTCACGAGATATTTTAGTTTATAGAAAATGCCTATTTATTCACTTGTACGTACCATCCGTTTTCGTATCTGTTTTTTGACTCCACGTTGCACTGTTCTGATCTTTTTTATCTTTGCCAGTATCGGTGAGAGCCGAGGCGACCCTTGATCCGATATGGCATCGGATTGATTTTGATGTTATAAATTGGTCTCTTCGATTTCGTTCCGGTCTAAAGATTATAATGTATAATTTTGGTAGGAATAGAAATACCAAAGTCACTGTCGCACTCAGAGACACACACACGCACATGGTTATTATCTGCAAATTTAATTTTTCATTAATTAATTGTGTTATTAATGATTATGCTAAATTGTCTTACTTTTGATTCGCTGCCAAAGTATATGGGAATAAATGCGACCCAAATAACGCAAGTTGTGTACATGGCAAATCCGATAAACTTTGCTTCGTTGAAGTTTTCCGGTACGTTGCGAGTTTTAATAGCGTATAATGTGCACAATATGATGAGGAAGAAATCGAAAGCTAGAGGAGCCAACACTCCCATGGCCGTAGTGTTACAAGCCAATATGGATCTGTCTCTCGTTGGGTACAAATGTGTACCATCTGCCGGCTCGTACCACAGCATTCCTATAGATATACCCACCTCAATTCCTATTAGCAAACAACTTATCACCACCTGTATATTAAATAACAATCATTAATCAATGTACTGCCAAAAATTATATATTAGCACTATCGATACAAAAGTATATTACTTGAGCCATCCCGGACATAAAGCGTGGTTTCCTTGTTGGGAATCTTTTCTTAGAGCCGGCGAGGATCCTTGCAATTCTATTTGTTTTAGTGAGGAGCGATGCATATATCATTGCAAAACTAATACCCGGCATAGTTCTACTCAACGCACAGGATAATTGTGCTGGTTTTGCTAATATTGGAAAGGTTGCCGCGTGACTTATAGTCATTCCGGCGAGAATTAAATAGCTCAATTCCCTCGTAGAAGACTTCACAACCGGAGTATGGTTATGTTGAATGAATATTACCGCTGTAACTGCAGTGCTGAAAAAACCAATACACGAGAATGACATTGCGACAATTGCTTGAGTATCGGACCATTTCACTCGCTCTTCTGCAACTTGAAGGCATTCTGAAATAATACCAAAATGTAGTTTAAAATAAATCGATTATAACAAATTGTTTTAATACCCGTTTGATTGAAGTTAGGATACCACCCTATATTACAAGGAAGACATGTAGTTTCGTTGTACAAGATTTCATGTTTATCACACTTTACGCAAGCCCAACAACATCTTTTCTCTTGACTGCCCGTTTGGAAGTTCTGAAATTATTCGAAGAATATACTTATTATGAATAGAATGTGATTTTTTAAATTATCATACCTTGTAAGATCCCGGAGGGCATGGTCTCGAGCAGACCGATGTGGGAGGAGCTTGACGGTTACTACCGTACTGAAGAGGTGAATGAAAAGTGAGTTTACCTTCTCGCCAATTACCCACTAACATATACTCGTAGTTGCCATCTTTGGTGAGCTGATAATTCATTATATCGTATCTGGAAAGAATTTCACATACAGTAGAGCCTCGATATTTATAACCTGTTCGGATGGAGTGTTTTTATTTAAAAAATATATATATAAAAATGCTATTGATTATACTTCTTTAATGATTTTCAATACTAAGCATTGACGAGTAGTATGGATATAATATATTGACTTCATCTGCTCATTCCAAACAAGTATTTAAGCGAATTTCAAAAGGGATAATTTAAAAATGTGTGGCGGTCATGTTGAGAATGTATGGGAAAATAGTTCTTAATGTATTGTGGTTTAAGTATTAAAATTGTGTGTGATTTTAAGACTTTATAGAACTGAGCAGCTTTGAAATGAAATGTATGAAAAAGAAGCTAGTGCTCCATACTTAATAAAAATTATACATATATCAATTCAAAAATTCAACATTTAAACCAATATAATTAGAAATAGCAAATATTATATATCGGATAAAAAAACATGTTTATAATTAGATTGTTAAAATATAAAAATATCACTCACACATTTATCACACTTACAAGAAGGTTATTTCTTCTAAATGTAATATATTACATGTTATTTTGTACACACAACAACGTCTAATATATTAATGGACCTTTTAATCGTTGAGAATATTAATAAAATATATTTAACCTCACCTGCACCTATACGAAGTGGACTTTATTATTAATTAATAATAAAAAATATTAATTGCGTATTTAACAGAAACAATACACACGCAACAGTCTGAACCAGTCAGATTGAGTACTTCACAGAAATATTAAACTATTGATATTTTCAATATTATCATATTATAAAAAAAAATTAAATCATTTCCCATACAAAAATACGTTCAAGTAGCTAAAGCGGATTAAGGACGTATATCTAGTGGAAACTTTAATATTGTTTATTTATTATAATTATAAAGTAATACTGAATTTAAACGCTGTGATGGTCTTTCAAGGTACATAGGTGACAAAAAGGGGTTCCCTTATCAAACATTTAGTCAAATACAGAAACCACATGTATCGTTTAACCACAGCCTCGTTTTGATTTACTCGAAATTACACATGCTACACTTTGAATTCAAATGGGCCACATGTAATCAGGTTATACTAAAACTAAATGGATTTGCTACTAATCCCACTACATGTGTTCAACATCGTTCAGGGTTTACGTTCTGTGGTCGCATACTTGTACTTTGCTATCTCAAGAACGCCACATTAATATATAACTACGTTTCGATTAATTTTAAATTAAAAATAATTATAATTTTCAACAGTTAAAAAGGCCAAGAATAAATAAAATATGCAATGAATAGCTTTTACAATTCTTAAGATATATAATTAACTGACGATTATATATTATCATCACTGCTCACTTGGGATCTCCCGCAATGCTCTAGTGGTACTGCGGCATAATAATACATATATGTATATACAAGCTGGACTTGAAATAACTGAGAATATCTTAGGGGGTGGTAGGGTATTGCAAATATAATCGAAAAAAAATATGAAATAGTTTTTTTTATTATTTAATAATAAAAAATAATTAATAATATTAATTACGTGTAACAGACACAATATACACGTTACAGTCAATACTGAGTACTTCAGAGAAACATTTGATTCCAAGATGGTGGCCCAAACTCCATTCCAAAAGCACTACTAATTATTTTTTAATTTTTAATTACTAAAAGTTAAAAAAAAAGATTTAATATAATTTTTTCAATTATTCTTACTATACCGTACCACCTTCTAGAATATTCTCAGTTATTTCAAGTCCACCCTGTATAAATAAATAATATATATATGCCAGAATTTTGTTGTTAAATGTTTGTTAAACAAATGAGTTTTCCCATGCTTAGTAAAAATGTAATAGCTTAGTAAGTGACTTAATTAATACGGTTATATCATAAGGTCTCTTTTTCCAAACAGTGAGCTACGTAACTCAAGAGCTATCGGTTATTTTTTTTTGCAAATATTCAGCATTTAACTCTCAATTCACTATGTATTAGAAGAAAGTTGATGTCAACTTAAATATTTGGTTATAATCATACCTAGGGGGCGAAATTGCAATAACCGGTTTCGATTGTTAAGCCGACATTAGACGTACAATCAAATTATTTAATAGATTTTTTATGTAAATATGTTGATAAGCGGTTATTACGAGTATATGAAATAAATCAATTAATTGATTTGTTTGTACGTGTAATGTCGGGTTTAGATCAATTTACAATTGAAACCGGTTTTGTACTTCCATCACCTATGTCTGGTGATAATATGTATATCTTCTCTGGGCATAAATTTTAAATTTGCTCTACAAAAAACATATAACGTTTTATGCAAATGTATTAATAAGCGATAATTAATCGATTTTTTACGTTCACGGTCGGGTTAATAATATCATTTAATAGTTGACACCGGTTTTGCACTTCCATCACCTAAGTCTGGTGATAATATACATATTTTCTCTGGGAATAAATTTAAAATTTGCCCTACAAAAATAAAAGTAGCTGATTTGATGCGTATTTCAATTTTGACACTACGTAAATTGACATTAGCGGAAAATTAATTTATTTTTTAATATTATTTTATTTGATATTTATAACTGATGCATTTTATGGAGTTTATTTCGAAAAATATTATTTAATTTTATTAAAAAAATATTTAAGAGGTATATTAATATATGTACGTCGTATTTGAGTTGTGATCGTCGTGTTTGTGTTTTAGGTGAGGAATTTCGTCTACTTGTAGAATGTATCTCAACTATTCAACATACTATTAATAATTAATAATATATTTGTTGATATTTTCGTATTAATTTAATACCCACCAACCTGCCTGGGGGGTCTCCGTGTTTATCGAATTCCACTAATTCTCCTTCAGCCGTTGTAAAAGATACGTTCATCAGGTAACTCTGAAAATGAGGATACTTAATATTGGGGTGGAATATTTTTAAAATGCCATATTTACCTTGAAGAGGGTAGCATTGAAAGGGTGCATGGCTGAACATATTCCTGAATTGTTACCACACAGAGCAACCACCATATCATGAAGTCCATGGGCCATGGTGTATAGGGCTTTTATCACAAAGCTCATCTTCGAGTCCTGGCGATAGTCTTTCAGGACCTCATTTCCTACAATACACATAAAATAGAGTTGTAAGTTTAATATAGTGCAGGTCGTTTCAATAAAAGATCTTTTCAAAAGTGTACATTTTCACTGAACCAGACGATTAAAAATTCGAATGAATGAGTCGCAAGCATTTGAATGGAAACAACAAATGTATAAATTAAAAATAAAAAAACTCATATTCTGTTAACCTTTTATTTTCATAATGTATACTCGTTATAATGGACGAAAAATCCAGTGACGTTTTTCTTGTATTAAAGTTTCCCGCATGCTAACATAAGGGGAAGCACATACATGATTGCTAGTGGGTGCTATTTGATGCTAGTTCATTTATTTATACAGGGTACTTTAAGTTATTTGAAGTTAAATTAAATATAGGTTGTATACTGTATAATAATTGTACCTAATAAAAAAAACACGAAGCGAGTGACAGAAACGATAAATATATATTTCCGCCAATGAGTGAGCGAGCGCTCGACACTGATTGGTGCTCGTGTTTGTTTACATTTCTCTCATTGGCGGAGATACGAGAAGCACCAACGAGCACTCATGTCTGTGCCGTGCCTTATACGATCAATATACCTTTGTTTTTTAATACGTTTTGTAATGTTTATTACTGCAAATCGACATTTCTGATATTTAATATATATTAGTATTACTTATGTGGGGTTAAAAAGGGGTCGAGCGTATTTTATATAACGAACTTTCGGCCGTTATAATGAGATATTTGGAAAATATCAAATTCAGTTGAATCGAATGTAAAATAAATGCACCACAGTACAATATAAAATATTCCACGTTGTACAAATACAGAGAGGTATTTTATTGAAAATAGTATTTCGTGGATGCAACAAAACTATACTAAAATATTCAGAACGAAGACTCTTCTCCATTATATAAAGAATGTCGACGGCTTCGTACAATACATACATTTCAATTGTTTTTACCACTATTTTAGAATTTAATTTATCATTGAAATTAAAACAATGGCTGCCAAAAAATTTACGCCTGATATTGGAATCTCTTTGATCCTTTTAAAATTGATTTGATTGATTGATTTGTTCATTTTAAAATTCCTTTAAAATCGCTTTGCCTTTCAGAATGAGACAACCATTTTCAATAATATAATGTATAAATGTACAATTAATCTTTGGTGCTTAATTTAAAAATATATAACTAAATTTAAACATTAAATATAAGGCAATACAAAGGGATTTTAATCGTTACCGCCGCTAAGAATGTCAGACAAATGGATGTATAAACATCAAGATGTCGGACCAATCATACAAGTGCCTCTGTAAAACTCATCTGCTTGGTACGCCATCTTGATATTTATCATACACTTCTAATATCGGTGGTGTCGGTTTCACTCGATATTTATAAAACTTAAAAGTAGATTCTGTTATCAAGGGTAATGAAAGCGTTGTAAAGTCTTCAATTTGATAATTTATTTATATAAATTTTGGGTAATTTATAATAAGAATTTATTGGTGATAAATTCCGGCATCGTATATTTTTTTAATTGATATCTGTGCTTTATAGCTTTTTTATTATACGATGCATTTTTGACAGTCATCTGTCTGAAAGTATGGTCACTTAATTACAAATATTTTAACATCAAACAGACGTTTTTTATAGACGTAATTAATAAACTCATAAAAAAACAAAATATTTATATACAACATGTTTTTAATTGAAACTAAAATCTTTTCATCTCCATTATGTAATGCCAGTACAATTATAAAATAATATACTAAAACGAGCCTAAGCATTTTTTTCTTTAAAAAAAGTATTAATAATAAAATAACTTATTATGACAGCTTGAGAATCTTCGGTTTTATTAATGAGTGACTATATGTTGTCTTTAGAGAATAATAAAAACAACTTTTAGTTCAAGTTCAATTTCGAATCCGTCAACAAGGTATTGTTTACTTTGCAATATGATTGGTGCATTTTGGTTGAAATGACGCTGTACCGTAGTTCGTTTACATATTCAAATCAGGCAGTCAATCACCTAATAAGTAAATACGCAAGATTCTCAAACTTTTAAAAATAATAATTAAAAAGTTTAACTAGCCGACTTGTACCATTAATGAAGGTGTGGTTGTGTTAAATTTAATGTATCATTCCTTACATTTAATTATTTGAGTTTCAAAAAAAGACATGTTGTATATTATGAATGGTATTATAGAGAAATTATTGTCATTGATGTTTGTGAGGTTATTAGTTAATTTAGTTATAAACACACACATAGTCAAGCAGTGACAGAGTATTTATTGAACAATAAACTCACAGACTTACACGTGTAATTTTATTATAAATACCTGTACAAATATGATGTTTATTAGTCTTGTTCGTTTTCACTTTCACGTTGTGATCTTCGGGGAGTAAGCATGAAAATTTCGATTGCCAAAATTCGTTGAACCACGGATTTCTGTGATTGTTAAATGGTTTCAAAGCCAAGTAATGGTCGTCAAAGTCTTGAACATATGGAGAATGAATCCTGACACTGATACTTCCATGAGCCTGTTTCTCAAACTCATTAACCACATCACTTCTGTCCGCCCATCCATCACTGCAATTGAAAAAAAATTTAAAATAATAAATAATCCAGATAATCACTACCCATTCAAATAAAAAAATTAAATTATAATTTGAAAACAATCGGAGTGTCGTCGAAATAAATAAATTTTCCCGTCTGACTAGAATCATTACCCGAAACGGATTTTTACTGTCCTATTTTTCGGGAAAGATTTTTTTTGTGTTATTGTGGCCGTTTTATTTTTAAAGACGAAACTAATATCTATAATTGTGAGTAAAATTAAATCATTGAGAATATTTTGTAGTAAAAAATCAAATTATATTTTATCCAAATTTTTTAATAATAAACCTCAACCCAAACTGTTCATTAATAAAAATATTTAGAGAACTGCAATGATTTCCTATATAATATTGCTTTATTATTGGATATTAACAAAATATACATATGTACATACATAACATTTTACATTTAGGGGAAATATTAAATTGTTTTATAATTCAAAGAAAACACTTGTATTACATTATAAGATTGTTCACTTAATATCGGAAAATTTCAATTGAATAATTCATTTTCCCATAAAATATAGATGTAACATTTGCAGCTTTTAACACAGTGATATATATAGGTTAAAAAATAATTATTTTTTGTTTGACCACCTAACATAATATGTACCTAGATTCTGAAAAATAGTCCTTGTTTAAAATCAGAGAAGAACTAATTAATGATTTCTTTCCTCTAAGTTTAAAATAAATTTAAGATATTATAACATTATAAGATATACCTACTACTGATTGTTTGTGTAATTTTTTAATTATAATACCTTATATTTATAATTATGAGTTATGCTTATAATTTATGTATGGAAATTTTAAAAAAATATTCATGTGAAATACAAATTTTTATTGATTACCAACTTAGCTCAGGGGATAAGGCGCTTGACTATAAATACTGTGGTCATGTGTTCAAATCCCGCTCAAGTAAAAAAAAATCGGTTTCTACGACTTAAATCCCGATCGATCGTCTTGATCCAGGTTTACTCTGATTTCCTGTATTGTAATGTAAATACCGATTATTAAGTCGGTGGCCTGTGTAACCAGTAATAGTTAAGTTCACCGACAAACAGTTAATTAACACGTTTTTGTGTCTAAAAAAAATATTTAATTGTCCGGAAATTGTAAATTTGTGGTGAACGGGAAAATCGCTAATATTTTGATGGCTTTCTCAATTTGATTATCTAAAAGACTGTTTACGGAACGGATGATGGCAATTTTCGTTTCTAAATCAATCCTTTTGAAATATTGTATATTTAATAATCGCATTATGAAGTCTCTTGTCAGTAGGGACAATTTCGTTAAAAACTTTCTAAATGCTAATCTCATTTCGAGAGTGGTAACTCGTTTAAGTCTTGACAAAATAAAAATATAACTACGGTCAGTTGTGAAACCTATCTTCCTAGAATTAGTTCAGATCTGGTCCAGGAACTTCCACCTGCCTGATCAAAGTCATCTTTACATTTGCATATTTAAAATCTCTCCCAACTACACTCTGCATTTTTAACGAAATAATAGTATTTGCACTTTTGTTTGAATTTTCTACTCGCAGTTATATTAGAACGGGATTCATTTCAATTGACCTATCAATGACGAAGTCGAAAGGAAAATACAGTTTTAATTTCGGGTATATATATATATTTTTTAATAAATTAATCCTCGCAAAAAAGCAACTTGTACTTGTATAAAGGCAAGAAGAGTGTAATTGGCTATGACTGAAAGTGAATGGATTTAACCACATAATTGTTAATATATATTATAGATTTACTATTTTTTTACCAAACAATTCAGATTGTACTCTAAAATTGGCTTAATTGGTTTATTGTTAGTAATCTAATTAGTTTTTAGTTAAAAAATCAAAATCGAGGACCATTGAGGTGTTAAGTTTTTTAATATAAGAAAAAATACAAAATACTGCTCATGGGGATTTTTACAAAAATTTTGATATATTTAATTCCGTATATTAATAATTGATAATCCATGATAAAATAAACAATATCGCATATTCATATATAATATTTTGATATTCTGTTCCTTTACAAAAATTATAATGTTCATGATAGCAAAAAAACTTCAAAGTAGTTTTGTTCGAAACAGGTCAATGTTGAGTTCGTGATTATGAAACTGAACGCCTAAATTAGATAAATGTTCGATATTTTAATAATAAATAATAAAGTATTAAAAATTTGCTTTAAAAGAATCCATTATAACCAATATTAGAAAAAAATGTTTTTGGGGGTTTTCAGTCCCTCAATTATTGGCTATGGAATTTATCGTAACTGGTGTAGGCGCTTTTTTTAATATTCATCACAATATTTGTTTGTTATCGTTTGTTTGATTTAACTAAAATTTATTTAATAATATAGAGTTAATCATAATTTAAAGTCGTTAGTCATTAAAAACATATTTTTGTGGACCTTTAGTTAAGTTGGCGCAATTCGTTTCTAAAGTCAAATTATTTCAACAACCATCTCAAACACAATTTTTAATTATTTCTGTATATACAACTATCCAAATGGCTTTTTTTACGTGGGTCACTTATTTGAACAGCAAAATTTTGTATATATTATTTACGAATAAAGTTACCTTCCAACGATCAATAGAGTGTCTGTCATATTAAGCCTCTTCTCAGCTTCCAACAATCCCCTAACGGTCATCCCTTCACAAAAGCAGACCACAACCCTTGCGTTAGTATCCTGGAGAAGATTCTTCACCACTTCGTCGAAGTCTTCTTCTGCAGCATTACTCAAAATGGAGTCTTCTTTGGCAATACACACGTTTGCCCTTTCGGCAATTTCCCGGAACGCCTGGATTCCGCTCTGTCCGTAGTTCTCTGAAAATAATAAATTGGCTGTATTGTGTTTGTTAACTCTGATTAATATGTTTATGTAGGTGTTTGAGTTGAGGGTGGAAAATATTTAGTTGTTTGGGTGTGGAATTTAGACAGGTCTTGTATGAGGGCTTGTAAAGTACAAGTACCTTCACCTCAGCTCTACTCATCGCAAGTGCCTCTTTAAAATACTATATAGGTACCTGCTAACCGCAAATACTTACAAACAATCCTACTTATTTGATTAAGTGAAAATCCACAAACAATGTCGAATTTAGAAGACAAAGAGCTAACACTTTAATAAACCACACAGAGCTAAAAACGAGTAAAAATTACAACTATTAACTTAATTTAATATCGAGTTCAACCGTTTCCTTATATCAATTTAATATACTTCTGTATAGTATTGGCTGGAATTGGAAATCCTTGGAATCAAAATAAAAATAATTCAGAGGATTTATTTGTAAATATGTATGTTCAAACTTTAATAATGCATTAAGAAGAGTGGAGGAGTGGAGGTTTAATTCACAAACTTCTCCATCGTTTTTTTGGTAAAACTCCATTACAAATAACTTAAATCAATGTTTGATCAGATTTATAGTTTTTTTATAAAATACAAGCGTAGTAGCTCAGGGCTTAAGACATCTGACTACAAATACTATAGTCATGGGTTCAAATCAATTTTTTAAATTTGATTTGATCGGTTATTACGACTGGAAGATCAGAAAAAATATTAATAAAATCCCGATCGATCGTCTTGATCCAGGTATACTCTGATTTCCTGTATTGTAAGGTAAATACTGATTATTAAGTCGGTGACCTGTGTAACTAGTAATAGTTAAGATCACCGGCAGACAATAAACACGTTGTTCTGTCTAAAAAACCGTGTCTATTATTTATTTATTTATAATATTTACACCTTTGACGGGAATAACTTGAAAAAACAATACAATAACAGGAGGATAAAAATTAAACATTAAAGAGAACAAAACAATAGTGAGCAACAAAAAATTATAATACATACATAGTAAAAATAACAAAAGTATTAGTCTGATATCAAATTAGATTTTCAAAACGCATAATTAATCACCCAATACTGTGAATTAACACGGTATTAAAATTCAGTATAAATAAGGTGGTGTATTGAACAGAAACGGTGTAATATTATCTTTCAATCTTCAGTAGTCGACATCATGATAACAATCCCGGCTTAAAACTTTAGGGGTGATATGAGAAGAGTGTGTCGTAGTATGGCGTAGTATGGCGTAGCGGCTTCGTAGTATCAGTGTTTGTGTTCTAAGTGTCATGTCCGACAGAATGGGGCATCCAACTTTTCCCTTCTGCCATGACACTCCTCTTTCAATTTATTCAAATGAATGTATTGAAAAACTTTTTCCGCTTCTCTTGCCAAAAACCACTCTCTGTTCTCTCGCTTAAGCTTTGACTCAAATCGGCTGGAGATAATGCGACAATACTAAACCCTTTTCCCCAATCGAGACTTTTTACAATGAACCTACTAAAGGATTAAATTAATTTGACTTTGGATTCAATGTGCAACAAACTTAATAATTAACTATCTGGCTATATTATTAATGTATTTTATTTGAGATTAAATATGCGATTAGAGAGCAAATCACGAGTTGAATGTTAAAATGCACCGATTACGATTAATGTATTAAGGGTTTAGTATTATTTTTTTAACAAGTAAGTAAGTATGCTAAAATATTATCACAGTATAAATGGAAAAATCCTCATTTTTTATATATGTCTAGATATATTTTTCTATAATTATATTTTCATGTTTGTATAGTTGAAGTAGTAGTTTGACTTTTGAATCGAAATGCGCTTACATTGCGAATGCAAAAAGGGCTATAAATATATTTTTGCAGTCAATAACTGATAAATAACTATCTGGTAACATTAATATTATATTTTTTAATTCATAAATAAGCAATTATTAATTTAATCTTGCCATGAGTGCTAAAAAGTCTGGCCTGATTTTTATAAACTGTCTCTGTAATTAATCAAATAATTTTATATCTACATTACACATTTTTAAATAAAAACGGATTTAATTTATTTTTAATAATACGGTTTGATTAGAATATTACGAGACATTAGTTATCGAAAAAAAAGTAACGTATTTTATGTTTTGTAAAAAAAAGCGAGCGGATGTTTTTACAGCCTTTTAATTAGTTTCAGGTCAGTAAATATCCGCTATTTCAACCTTTTCTGAAAAGAATTTTTATTTGAAATGCAACCCACGTTGTATTAAATACTTTACTTTTTATAAATAAACTATTAATATCAAGTATTTCGTTTATTGTTTGGCTTTACCTTTTGCCAAGTTTTACAGATCTTTGACATGCTTTTGGAGAATAAGAATTGTGTGGATATTATTCGGGGTTTAAGTGAAGGTCAGGATTTTTGGCGATACTGAAGGAAGTAATTTTCAGTTACGACAGCACATTTCCCTCAGGGTTTCGCTTTACGACACTCTCGAGGCTACGACTACTTCCTCTTGTTGGTCGATAGATAAATTTTAATGCCCGATCGCAGAACAAAAAAAATCTACACCTTCTCTAATCCCAAATAGTATATTTCCTCCGTATTAGAGTTACTGAAATCTCGTGTCGGGTTTGCATTATTAAATGTAAATATTTTCATTTCCGTGGCGGTCGGTGATTTGATAAGAGACCGCTAAACTGGCAAGCGCTGATAAAATTTATAATATTAATCTCTATTTTCAGTATTGCATATCATCAAACCGAATTGCAAATAACGGATAAATATATAAAAAATATTTATACTTACAAACAAACTTTTTTTATGTAATATAATTACCGCTTATTGGGATATTTTAATTTTTTATGTAAATGTTTGGACATTTACATAAAAAATTAAAATATATTTATTTGGATAAACGGTAATTATACTCAATTAATTAATTGATTGAATCATATCATATTAGTTGACTTAACCGAAGATTAAATAAACATGTCACTTTCAAGAGATTTTTCGAATTTTCTGATATTTACGGCCGTATTAAATATAATGAAGAAGAATAATGAGAGTGCTTGCATATGGTGCGTATACGAATAGAGCCGGTGCACACCAATACTACAAAACTCTAACCGGCCAGGTCTATTTGTATTCGCACCAATACTATTCACTAGAACACTTTCATTGCACTATTTTATTGAATACGGCCATTAAATGTAGGGGAGAAATAAGAATGTTGAAATGTAATAATTAAATAATAGGGCAATATTAAATATTTATATAATGTTATAAAATTATTATAATAATATTTTGATAATCGGTCGTTTCACCTTCTTGGACGAGGTTTTCTTATAATAAAGTTATTATTTAGATCAGTGAATAAATCATGATATATAAATTCATGTCTATTATAAAAGTTGAAATTTGGCAGATAAACGGGAAATCCAATTTCCGGGTTTGTATTATTTTTGCGTACATTTTATTATTATACGATTATTCCCTTTATATTAAAAACATCGTCTTTCAAGCTTTATTCTTATTTTTTTTGTAATATATAATTTCATGATTTAGATGATGAATAATAATTGTTCTCGTTCTCATTATATATATTAAAAATAATATGAATAACCTATTAAATTTTTACTGTTTTTATTTATTTGGACTGGTAGCGACTTTTTATTATAAGTGGAAAAAACCTGAAATTATTAATAATTTTTTTAATAAAAAATATTCTTGCGATAACTTACCCCTCTTAAGATATTCTCAATTATTAAAAGTTTTATTATAAGCGAAGCAAAGCAAGCAAAGAGGGTGAAAAAATAGGCTTTCAATTGCTCACAATTGTAGAGCACTGCGCGGTTTATATTTTTATCATATGATAATATGTATTATTCTATTTGAATTTTCGGATATTGAGAGAACAATCTCAAATTTATAGTTTGTCCCATGAATATAATAATTGATGTATGATAAATGTAGATGTATATCATATAATGTTTTGTGTAAATATCAGATAAAATAATACAATAATCAATATTGTAAAGGAAATCGTGCAGAGCTTACTTTAAAGCACTTCATTACACCCACTTGGACTAGGTCTAGATTTTATAAATAACCGAGCTTTGTCTCTTTTAATTTATGAAATCATAAACAAAAACGTGTTAAATTTTATATAATCTTTGCAGTATTCCAATACTGAAAACAGGTTTGTTCATCCCACTTGGACGAGCTACGTTAATAATTTCAACACAATTAAACCAGGTTATTATATAAAACTGAAACTGTATTGCCGAAGTTGAGCACTTGGAACGAGATTGGTTGTATGTATAAAATGTGAAATGCATGTTTTAATATTTTATATGCAAACTTTGCCTCGTCACTTGCACTCGCTTCAAAATTTCAAAAGCAATCAAAATTATCATTTCACTACACAAACCATACGGAATTATTCACCCGCTTTGTATGTAACTGCTAATTCGAAACAATATTTACACAACCGCTAGTTTTTTTTTAAATCTTTAAACTTATTTATTTGATATTGTATCAATCAAGTATAAAAAGTATTACCGTTTATAATGTTAAAATGCTGTCAATTCGGCCTTATCATCAAAAGAAGGGATGGAATATTCTACTATAAACACACAAAAGACTTTTCTTCCTGTATTAGATTGATAGTTCTCATAAATATAAACATTGGCTTTTTATTATTTATTTTGGTTAGATTCAAAATGACGGAAATCAGAGTAAACCTGGATCGCAATGTTACATTAATTTTTTAAATTCAATTTATCCTGTTCTGGGGAAACATTTCAACATGATAAATGTCCTTGAATACATAATATTATAATTAGTGGAATAAGGGCGTATACTGAAAATCCCAGCATAGAGATAATCGAGTTAAAAATTATATTTTTAATATAAGAAGTATTTATTGTCTTTGGTAAGAGGTGAATGTTCATCAGGATATCCAAAATATTTTAATCCAGATCTACAGAGAATTTATTTTCAAAAGTATATTTATGTAAAAGGGGCGTATCCCTCTAACCGCCCTTATTTCACCCAGCCCCTCAATTTTAATCTACACAAAAAATGAGAAATAGAGCGAAACTTGAATTGAAGCATGTATTCAAATTGGATTGAAGGATGTTAAGTATTTTTTTACTATATTGAAATATTAATAAAAAGTTTGGGTATCTTTTAATGTATATCAATTTTTATGTTCAAATTATCGGATATTATATTATAATATTGACAAGACAATTTAATAAATTTAAACTATATCAATAAAATTTAATTAATATTTTTATAATATAAACAAACCAGTATAAGTAGCATAAAATAAAGTATGTAATAGACTTCGTATAGATAGAATAATTCTTTCACCACATTTACACATTTCCGTTACGTTGTTATTTTTTGATTTGTCAGTTTTTAGTTACTACATACATGATTTAATATTAAATTTTCATTGTAATTTCTTTCTAAATAATTATAGGTATAATTATAAGAATTCGTGAGTGGAAAAATATGATAAGTAGTTTGAGAAAGTCCAGAGTTCCGAGTGTCGTCTCCGTTACAGTTGAAAGAGGGTAAAAACCTTGACCAATATTTATTCAGTCCAGTATTTTCCAGTGGTAAAAATTGTAAATGGAGGAGGAAGAACCACTTCGGTCACGGAATATAGAATTAATGCCTCCACGAAATAGACTTCGGTTTAGTGAACCGTTCAGTTACGCTTCGAATAACACACAAGTACTACAAAAAAAAAACACACGACACGCCCATTAATAATATTTTTAATTCGCGCATTGGTCATTTTTCTGTAAATTAATTAGAATATTTTGAGGACACAACAAAGCAAAGTTTCGATTAACAAAGTTGGGCATTGAAGCGTCATGAATATAATGGGAGTAATTAAGAAGGCTTTCATCTAACTTTTACATTGGCCCGATAACAGACTATTAATTCACTATACTATTTAATTATCACAATATGTAAATTAATATTTAAAATATAATATTGTAATGCGTTAATATTATTACGGCGGAAGGGCAACTCCAATCAAATATTGACAATGAACAACATAATAATATTCTATAAAAGCTTTTTTATCTAATACTTTACATTATATGCTACATTAGATCTATTACAAGCAAAAATATTTCATAAGCTATTCATATTTCTTGTTATTTTTAAATGTCATAGAAAATATGTATTAATTAGTGAGCAAATATCCCATTATCATATTGGTTATGTGACGTTTAGATCTGTTTTGCCTCAACTAATCGCATAATAATTATTATCAATATTAAAATCAGTCCTTATGTTATAAATATATGTTTTTTTAAACTTCCACCAATTAAACCATACTTTTTTATTGTAAAATAGACTTTTTTGTTAATATTTTTTCAGAACATTGTTTTTTTGTTATTTGTCTTACAGACATTTTTTCTCTCTTTTTGTAAAAGCTCAGTTGGGCGTTAAATAAATAAATAATATAATGGATTAATGTACGCCACAAGAAGAAGCAAAAATAGTGACGAAACTGATCTAAACGTCACATAACCAATATTGAATTCTTCCCTACCTGTTACATAGTTAATAATTTTATACTTTTCCCTTTATTTCTTAGTATTATACATTTAGATTTTTTTCAAAATATTATATTTTAATTGTAGTAATCTATTAAGATATGTACAAACACTGAAATTCCAAGAAAAAATACTGAAAAATCTTAGTTTATAAGTAAAAAAAACCATTTACAAATAAACAAAAACACATTGCATTAATTAAACCCGGTATTGTACATTTCTATTAATTTATTTAAGAATCACTTTGATATAAGGAATGTATTTAAGTTAAGTTGATATTAACTTTTTCAAATTATATACTATGTGTATGAATAAATAATTTTAATTTGAACTAATAAAAAAATAGTAGTAGGTTTTATAAAAAACTATTGTCAAGAGATTTTGTGGGTTATTAATAATTCTATTAAATTAATATCTTCCATGAATTTTTATTCTGGTAAATATTGTCGACAAAATCCATTATAGTAATTTGCATCGATTTTGGCTTAGAAAACCGCATGGTATATTTTGATATAATTAATTAAGAATGTAGTTTTAATTATAGGGTGTGTCGATTATAAAGTAGGACAAGGAAATGAAAAACACTGAACTGAATGGTTATAATATTTTACTAATATTCTTTCATTTGTTATCTGAAGATTAATTATTAAGTATTTGAATATATCGTCGTAGTTAGGCCAAAAGTCATTAACTCCATTTTTTTATGTTATCTATTTATTTATTTACGCTTTTTGAGGGGTTTTTTAGACACAACAATGTGTTAATTGTCTGTCGGTGATTTTCACTATTACTAGTTACACAGGTCACCGACTTAATAATCAGTATTTACTTTACAATACAGAAAATCTGAGTAAACCTGGATCAAGACGATCGATCAAGTTTTTATTAATATTATTCCCGATATCCCAGTCGAAATAACCGATCAAATAAATTGAATTTTTTTGACTTGAGCGGGATTTAAACCCAATTCAACCCCACAGTATTTGTAGCCAAAACGCGTCGTATTCTATTACGCTTGTTATCAAGAAAAATATTTTTTTTAAACAAAACAATCGAATTATTAGGTTCTAGATTTCACTTAATAATATAGCCCTTTTTAATTTCAATAAAAAAATCTTAAATCTATTTTTTTAAATAATAAATTTCTCAATCAATCAATGCAGTTTGTAATACATTTGATGCGCTAAGAATTAAAATCTCCCCTTTTAATTTTTT